>JAPFFP010044413.1:0-35008 GCA_026153255.1 Solanum medicagineum
GACCCCCATTTCGGAGAATCAACCTTCCCTACGGGCACCCCCATTTTGGATAGGATTTCATAAAAATATATCTATGGGGTGAACAACGTCCAGGACCTTTTGTAAAATATCTAGCAGAGTGTGGAATTGTACCTCAATAAACTATGTAGGAACTCCGCGTCAAAATGGTGCATTTGAGAGAACAAATTGAACTCTAAAAGATATGGTAAGAAGTATGATTAGTCATTCTTATTTACCTCAATCGCTTTGGGGAGAAGCATTAAAAACTGCAGTTTACATATTAAACAGGGTTTCAAGCAACGCGGTAGCTAAAACCCCATACGAGTTGTGAACTGTTAAGAAGCCTAGTATTATGCATTTATATGTCTGGTGATGTCCACCCGAAGCAAGGACTTACAAGACTAATGAAAAGAAGTTGGATTCAAGAACAATTAGTTGCTACTTTGTGGGTTACTCTGAAAAGTCAAGAGGTTTTAAATTTTATGACCCCTCAAATAGATCATTTTTTGAAACAGGGAATGCTAAATTTATTGAGGATGTTTATTATGGAGGGAACAATCACAACAAGCAAATTGTGTTTGAAGAGGAATTTGATAATATCGACTCTACCACTAAAAATGACATGGTCACTTTACCAAATATTTTTCAGCCTGTAAATCAGGATTACATAGAAAACAGAATGATATCAGCTCCAAATGTTTCTCAACCTATGAATCAAAATTTTGTAAACAACATACACTACAAAAAAAATTGCTAAATTGTAGTGGTTTATTTATAGGGTTCATAAGAAACCCCCACTGCACATTCAATTTATAGTGGTTGTGCCAACCCCAACAAAATAATTTTTTTATGGCGTTTTAAGTGTGGAGGTTGTAAAAGACCCCACTACATTTTCAATTTGTAGCGTTTGTGCCAACCCTAACAAAATAATTCTTTTTGTGGCATTTTATATGTGGAGGTTGTAAAAGACCCCCCACTATACTTTCAATGTGTTGCGTTTGTCTCAACCTCTCCAAAATTATGCTTGTTGTAGTAATTTTATGCGAAGGTTTTTGTAATGAAAAAGAACATAATGATTTCGACAATCTCATTTTTTGTATAACGATAGTTTACAATTATCATAATGAGCTTTAAAATGGCAATTTTTAGATCCGCAATAATCCTTTCTATTATTAATACTATTGCAACGATTTCAAAAATTGTAATAAAATGGTACAAATTGATAAAATGCACATTTGTATTATGACGGCTGCTATAGTTTAGGGAAATTTTCCAGAATTCCATGGAATAAAGAAGCTGGAGTTGGTGATCTGTATGGAACACACTAGGATAAGGGAAATACCATCATCTTTTATTCATCATCTGTGAGCTAATCTTACAAAGCGTAATCTGTGTGTCATAAATAACCTTGAAAGCTTGCCAAAAGAGGTAGGTGATTTTAGAAAAGTTGGAGGAGCTTGATGTCAGCTATACGCTAATCTCACGACCTCCATCTTCCATTGTCTGATTGAACAAGCTTTAAAAACTGAATTTTGCAAAAGAAGAATCAAAAGATAGAGCGTGCTCCGTATTCCCTCAGGTGAATGAAGGGTTATGCACATTGGAAGGATCTGAGTTACTGCAATTTAATAGATGGAGGACTTCGAGAAGACATTGGATCCTTATTTTCTTTGCAAGTGTTGTGTCTTAAGGGAAATAATTTTGAGCATTTGCCTCGAAGCATATCCCAATTTGGTGCTCTTCAATCCTTGGACTTATCAAAATGCAGCGAGCTGAAAGAGTTGCCAGGTTTCATGAGGATGCCAGATTTGGAGAAAGTGAATCTTAGCAAATGTATGGGCCTTGAAGAGGTTCACCACTCCCTAAGATATTCTAGAAAACTCATTATGTTAAATTTGCATGCTTGTAGAAGCCTTAAGAAGTTTCTATATGTGAATGTGGAATCTCTGTGTCTAGACGACTTGTCTAGTTTAGAGCAATTTCCAGAAATTCTCGGAATAATGAAGCCGGAGTTACTGAGAAAGAAGAAACCCTATGGGATAAGAGAAATACTATCATCTATCATTCATTTGTGTGTCATGGATAACCTTGTACCGTTACCTAGAAGCATTTGCAAGTTGGAATATTTGGTGAAGCTAGATGTGTCAGAGTGCTCAAAACTTGAAAGCTTGCCTGAAGAGATAAGTGGTTTTGAAAAATTGGAGGAGCTTGATGCCCACTATACTCTAATTTCATGACCTCCGTCTTCCATCGTCCAGTTGAACAAGCTTAAATTATTGACTTTTGCAAAAGAAGAATCAGGATGGAGTGTGCTTCGTATTCCCTCGGGTGAATGAAGGGTTTTGCTCACTAGAATATCTGAATCTCCATTATTACAACTTAATAGACGGAGGACTTCTGGAATACATTGGATCCTTATACTCTTTGAATACATTGTATCTCAGTGCAAATAATTTTGAGCATATGCCTCAAAGCATAGCCCAACATGCTCTTCGATACTTGGACTTAATTATCACACTACAACAAGCTGAAAGAGTTGCCAGGTTTCACGGTAATGCAAAATTTGGAGTTTTTGAATCTCAGTTACTGCAATTTAATAGATGGAGGACTTTCGGAAGACATTGATTCCTTATACTCTTTGCAAGTGTTGCATCTCAGTGGAAATAATTTTGAGTATCTACCTCAAAGCATAGCCCAACTTGGTGCTCTTTGATCCTTAGGCTTATCACATTGCAACAAGCTTACACAGCTACCAGAAATTACAGAGCAATTAGAAACAATATATGCAGATTGGAGCAGTGATTGGATCTGTAATTGGTTGTTTCAGAATATCTCATCATTGCGGCATGAGTTGATGAGATGTTCTAAAAGTGTTTCAGATTCCTTGTCACTTAAATTGTTTATGAGTTGTCAGTTTTATTCCAAGTTGGTATTCAATAAAAATTATAGCGTTCAAATATGTGACCCAAAAGTATTATATTCGTTTTGTCATTCCTCGAGCCTACACCCTGAATGTGGCCAACATTCGAAAACTAAGCGAACCACTTAGCCTGATTAACTTGCTCAGCAAAAGACACTATCATTTTCGTTAAAATACTCTACTTTAGATAAAATTATCTTTTCACTATTTTTTTTAATTTATTATTTTATCTTTTATTTTTTTAATTTATTATTTCAAGATTCCTTTTTGCATTGAAATTTCTTTATATATAGAATTCACTTTTGATTCAGGATTATTGTGTATAAATAATTGTCTAAGCTATGAAGGAAAGGAAATAGATTTTTTTATTATTATTGTAATACTTAAGACTTTGAAATTAATTAAAACTTTGATTATCAAATATTTTGTTAATAAAAATATGTAACATCACAAATTTAAAAAGAAAACAATTCAACAAAATTACGTTGAAAACATTAAACAATTCCTCTTATATAGAGGAGTCTTTTTCATATTAAAATTTTAATCAATTAATTATTTAACTTCTAATTATTCAGCTCTAAATTATTACTTTATGTATTCATAAACTATTAACATATGTAGATTACAGATAATTAAATTGATTTTCTCATCATTGCCTATATACAATAGATTAAACTTTTGTGTTAAACTAATAATATTTATTTAATTTTATTTACAAGAATATTGTATTTATTTTAGCAAGTGTTATTTAAATATAATTTTAAAATTGACACGGCACATACGTGCAAAGCACGTACATTGAACTAGTATACTATGTTAAATTATAAGTGTGAAGGCCCTTAGAAATGTTGTTTGAACTTTTTGCCCTGCATTAAAAATCTCTTCTTTAGATAAACTCATTTTTTCACATTTTTCTTTAAATTATTATTTAATTATATTTATAATATTCACTTTTAAAATATATGAAACAAAATAATAAAATAAGGACTTCTAACTGTGGAAAGACTTCTAATTCTTCCTTATTTGATAGACTTCTATTTCTTGCTTATTTGAATCAAGAAAATATCCTACAGTTGCTAAGGAAAATTGTAATTTACCATGAGTTCTATTAGTATAGAATCTCCATATATAGGACCTTTACAAAATAATTTATCAAAATTAGTGAATTATTTATCTTTTTGTAAGTTCATAGTTAAGTATAATATTTTTTGTAATATTTATTATCGAATGAGGTACACGCTTTGATCACGTATAAAAAGCATATAGCAAGACTAGTATTTATAAAAGTATAATTGAGGACCATGCAGGTACATCTCCATCAACGTGTTTGCTTTAACAAGAGAATTTTGGGGAAAAAAAATTATTTTTTTAGTTTTACTTTAATTTAATAGTTATACAATTTTATTAAAATTATGGGACCCTCTTTAGCTATGACTTTTAGTTTTAGATTCATATACTTTGGTTATTGTAATGACCTTCCAAGTCATTTTTGTGATTCCGTGAATATTTTATCAGTTTGAGCATTTGCATAGTGATTGCAGGCTATTTCTGACTTTTCGACAATGATTGTTCGGTCGTTGGGTGAATTGTTTGATAATTATACAACTTTTCGAGTTAAACGAGATATTATGACCATAAACTAATTTTTTTGGGGAAGTCTTAGTAAATGGCCTTGGAACAGAAGTCTGATGGTTTCATCAGCTCTAGAACGACCAAATTAGGCTAAGGACATGTTTGATGCAATTGTATTGAGTTTTGTAAAATTAGCCGCCGAAGTGGGTCAATAGTGACTTTAGTCAACATCCTTGGTAAACGTACTCCAAATGAAAATTCTGACCGCACCATTGGATCAGAACGTCCAGTTTGGTCTATCAAAATTAATTGATAGAGCTCCATTTGGTGCGGAAATGCAATTATAGTTATGGTTTATGTTCGTATTTTTTTTTGGAAACTTCATGTTGTGATATCTCGATTTCTTATCGGAATTAAGTAAAAATTTGAGTCTAAATTGTACTACTAAAGTTTACTTATTTTATTTGTTCTTTTTATATGTTTTAGTACTTATTTAAATTATATTTTTATTTATTCTGATTATATAAAACATATCAAATTGAAAAAAAATTTAAAAATATTTTGACAAAATCTCAGTCGAATCAATTCGGTTGCATATCAACCCAATTTTAAATGGGTTGAAATGATTGGGAGATGGAGTGAGCTAATAAATGAGTGGATTAATTTCAATGGGTTGGACGGGTTGGATTTAATTTTGCCACCCCTAATATCATTTAATTTTTAGTTGCATATTTGCGTACATTGTTACGACTTGTTAGCCAAAAATTAATACGCACTAAAATTTTCCTAAAATAGATAAATAGATGAAAAAGATAATTTGTCACACCCCGAGAGGATACCCTAGGCGTAACTGACACTCATAGACTACTGCTAACTCCCAAGCGAACCACCTAGTCTCATCGCATTCATTCAATCAATTCATTTGCTGAAGATATTCAAGAATATTCTAACTATTAGTGGGCTATCAGACTCATCATCAACATCCATCATATGAAGCAAGATAAAGGAAACAAACTTAGTTTAAAAGTATTAGAACAATAGGGGGAAAGGAACCCCAACATCAAATGTCATTCGTCTACGTCTATGAAGCCTCTATCAATTGTTTAAGACGATACCATGACAGGCCATGACTACCACAATCAAAGTAAAATGACTCAATAAAGCTAAAGAAATAACCATCCTCCGAATGTGGGGCAGGACTCAACACGATCTGAAATCAAGAAACTCTGAACCTCAACGATTAGGTTGCTGAAGTCCTCTGTCTACCCAATCTGCATCATAAAATGATGTAGCGTCAAAGGGGCGTTAGTACGTGGAATATACTATATGTAAAATGGACTAAAATAAATAATACGAGCTATACAATAGAAATGACATCAGCTCATCAATCACTCAACCTCAACTCAGACTAAGGAATATAGCTCTATCACATCACCCTCAATCAAGACTCATACTATCACATCAACATCAGAATGCTATCACTAGAGGACCTATCTAGGAGTTTCTCGGACCTACACCCACCACCTATGAGCCGGTAATAGTACAACAAAGTGATTTCATTGCGACATCCGTCTAGTACCTTGCCGGGGTAAAAGGGCGTACATCAGGGGGTTTATAATAACATCAAGTCCTCTTTTGGGACTAAGGAAACATCCGTTCTCACGGTCCAATCTTATTATACACTGGTCATGTAGTTAGTGAGTGCGAGTGGGACTCACTCTTACTCGTCTTCGGTGCTCAATACTCCTCCCAGGACTCAACATGCTCATAAACATCAAATCAAAGTTTTCTCACCGTTTAGTATCTTTTGGACAAGACATCATCTCATATCATCATCTCTCAACTCAGGAATATTATGGTCATTCTTTAAAACTCATGTGTGAACTCTTAAAGACTCTAAGGGACTCACACTCCATCAATTTCAGCACATTATCATCAGTATTCACTTAGATCAAGACCTAGGCCATATCAATCATGCATACATACGATAGTCGGGCTCTAGACATCAACCCCTAACCTCATTCATGGGTTCTTTAACAATTAAACATGTACAGTATACACAATAGCTCAATAAATAAGTTGAATACATAATTAAAGATATTATGGCCGTCTACTCACGAAAATACATGTAGAATAATAGTAATTCTCAAGATAGTATTCAAGAAATTATAACATAAACCCATCACCTATCAACTATTAACCTAATTCAAACATGAGGGCACATGGAGAACAATCCCATGTTTTGAGTAACCTTTACATACCTGGGATAAAGATTGTACGAATCTTGAAGGAAATTTGAACTTGAACCTTGAAACCCTCAAGCTATCTCTTCTTCTCTTTTCAGAATCTACGCTTAGACTTAGAAGAATGTGGGGCTTTTGAAACCCTTTTGTATGAATTTAGGCTTAAAAATACGTTTTGGCTATTAAAATAAGTTGAGAATACCCAAAATACTCTTCCCATATTTAAAAGAAAAAACGTCAGAAAATTTGTACTGGTTCACGCGGACTAGTATATTTTCGCGAATTTTCAATTCCCGTCGAAAAAAAAGCAAAGTGTTACTCCACGCCCCCTCCACGTCGTGCCAGGTGCGCGGACAGGCACTGTCCCGACATTAATTAGCAAAAATTATTTTTTGACTCGGTTTCTCTTAAATTGGGTCGAGACCATTGTCACACTCGATTTCCTGCGGCTGATCGTAAATTCGCTCTCGAATTTTCCATTGAAGCTTTGAAAAACGCATTCTGTGCACAATACATTTTAGGGGCGTTTCAATAATTTTATGGGGTGTTACATAATTAGTGCCCCAAAAGATACATTTATAATTCCTAAACCTTTTCTCCAATTTCAAACGTGTACATAAAAAGAAACTGTATCCTTTTTGGTAAGATTTTCTTTATCATAAGAGTGGAAAATTCATATTACGAATAATTACAATAATTTTTCGTAAAATAGTTTAAGGCTTTTATTATAAAGAATTTAAATAATAGTACTAATAATAAAAAAATTAAAATGAGGGAAAAGTAATCCTTTTAACCTAGCCAATCTGTTCCCGCTATATTTCCACCGTTGCCTCCATATTTTCCCACCTTCAGTAGCGTCGTACGCCCACATTCTCGTTCCATGATTCCACTTTCCCTGTTCTCCCATTTTCCTGGTAATAAAATCCCCTTTGCAGAGATATAAATCCTTGGCAGTTTTTTTGGGAGAGATGGGATTTGGATTTTCAGCATCGGGTTAGTTCGTATGTCTTTCTGTGATCAAATTCTTCAAAGTTTATGTGTTGTTTTAATTGATAATAAGATTGTTGGACAGGCATTTGTTCTTGGTAGATGTCTATTTTATTCCATCTCTATATTCTAATATCGTGTAGTTTTTGACTCTCTATTCTTTTCTCTTACGAATATGCAGCCATGACAAAAGGTGAAGCATTTCAAGAATCTGCTGAAGTTATCTAATGGACATGCTTCATCATCAACTATTCGAGTGTCAGAAGACTTCCTAGATGCTCCTACAAATCTTTCACAGGCTCATGAAGTCACACAACAAGAACAAGCTCCGAATCTGCCGCAACAAGAACAAGCTCCGAATCCCAGCAGCAAGAACAAGCTCCAAATTCCCTGCATCAAGGAAATCTCCAAATCTGCCACAACAGGAACAAGCTCCGAATCTGCCGGAACAAGAACAAGTTCCGAATCTGCCCAACAAGAACAAGCTCCAATTCCCGGCAGCAAGAACAAGCTCCAAATTCCCTGCATCAATGACAAGCTCCAATTCTGCCTTCTAATTCAAGTAGTACATCTGTGCACCCACGTCTATCTACAGGATACTGGAGAGTAGAGACAATAGGTATATATTCTTTATCTAATTTTTACTTCAATTTATGAGTATTTTTCTTCTTTTTGTTTTCTTTTTTGGTCGAATAACTAGCTTTCTTGTTAAAGATTCAGCAAACACTATCAAGCAGATTAATGTCAAGGTCAATGAGGTTAATAACCTAGCTGTTGGAGAGCGCATCATTGTAGACTTTGATCAATACACCGCACCATATGGTGATGCACAAGCATTGCTCGCTGGATATTGTGGTTAACTGACTGATTGTAATTTATTTCCAATTAGTTTTGATAGGTGGTCAGGGCCATGAGGCTTGCCTGAGAAGTATATGGAAGAACCCTTTGAAACAATATTGAAGGTACAAGTGTTCTCACATATACATTTACTTATTTCACTAAGATTTTGGAATACATGAGTAGACTAACTTCTATTTTTTATTTGAAGCCTGATTTCTTTTTCGGGTATCCGAGTGCATTGCATATAGATATTGCAATAGTAGTATCGCTAAAAAGTGGGCTACACATAAGCAGAGATTGTGGGATGAATTTTCTGACACAGCAAGTATCAGAAATGAGATTATTAGTAATGTTATCAATGGGTTAGTTTTGTTGCTTACCGTCTGAAACCATCAACAATAATAAGATTCATACTACATAATAATTTTATTTTTTTTAATTATAATTATTTAAAGATGAAACTTTGAGTTACAATTGTTTTGTTGATAGGAGCCTTATAGACGAAATAAGGAAAATTAGAAGAAGCAAAAAATACCACACTGGTGGTTCAAAAGCTAATTCAAGAAGACGATATGAGATGGTCTGGGCAATAACTTAACAGTTTTGCTTTTTCCTTACTGAAATTATTTTAGTATAACATTTGTAATACATTTCATTCTTAGTTTTTGGAAACTGGAAAACCTCCTAATCGCAGAAAAATGTTTATTGAGACTCATAAGAGGAAGAGTGGATCATTTGTGAATGCTGAGGCTCAGACTGTAGGGGTAATTATGGAAACAGTCCATTGTATAACATTATTTCATTGTTCTATACAATATTATGCATCTCATGTTTTACTATTTTGTACTTACTATTGATCTCTATATGCTCGTAGGAACAAATCGAATCACATATGACTCAACATGACATTAACAAGTCTGAAGTTTCTCCTGATGATATTGTTAGTAAGATGTTAGGGGCGAAGCACTCTGGAAGAGTAAGATGTATGGGTATGGGAGTAGCTCCAACAAACACCTTCTTAAGTACCAAGCGATGACTTAGTGAGCTAAGCATTGCTTCATCTAGCTATGGTGCATCATCTGCTAATTCTACCTATTTGCATCAAAAGGTCGCACGTTGAGTCCCAATTTCAAGGAACCTTGAATGCCTTGAAGGATTACGTAATATCTAAGGAAGGAGGGGTTCCCGAAGAATTTGCTAGTTTGTTTGCTCCTCAATCACAGATAGAAAGTAGTTATTCTGTGTACTTCTTCTATTACAACCAAGTCTGATCAATTTAGTAACACTGTACTTTTATGTGATATCAAACTGAATAGTCTTTGCTGAGTACCTTATTATAAAAAATTCATACCTAAGTTTTTTATTGATCACATCAATGTATGAACTAAGTTCTTGATCGTATTAAGGTAGCTATAGCTTTTTGGTCTACATCTCAAATTCTTTCTCAATTTATCTTGATTAGAATATCCAGTTCAAACATGTGAATGTTTTTTCTTATGAGCTTTGCACAAGGTCATACTTTATATGACTTTAGTTGTTAACATGATAGTGGTACTAAAACTATGATTTGAAGTCTAAGGAAAGATCTTTAGCACTAGTATTACTAGGTGGGTGAAATATGTGGCAGGATATAATAATGATTCGTCATGTCTCTGTTTTCAAGTATGGCCCGTACTTCTTTGGTAATTATGTACTCACGAATCAACATTGTAAAATTGCATGCATTTGTAAAGGTCCAAGTTAGGATCTGTACAAAAACTCTACGAGAGTGTTGTATCAAATGCCTTTTTTAAAAATTATTTCAGCCTGTTGATGTGGAGGAGAATGAAATTGTTTCACTGGTGGATGTAAGAGGCTCATCAACCAATAACAATGCAAATTACCAATCGAATGCTTAATGTTTTCGCTGTAGATTACTTTTAATTTTCTATTTATAGCTTTAAATTTGTAATGGTTATCTAGGTTTGTGTTTATCGTACTTTAGTTTCATGTTTAGTACTCAAGTTTGTCTTGCTTTCTATTTTGGGTATTTTAATGATACTTTTTCTATGTTTTACACAAAGATTATTTTGTAGATTCCTTATGATTGTGATTTTTTAGTTTAAGGTTAAGTTGATATATAATGTACTCTTAAGTTCCCAGATTGTTTCTGTTATGCTCAGATTGTATTCCTCCAGTAACTCAATTCTATCATATAGAGCTTTTTTCTATCTGTTTCATATAGACTTGCATTGTGCTTGTGTTAGAAACTAGTTCATAAAATTTAAATTAACTAGTGTTATAATCACTAATGTAATTTTTGTATAAGAAAAATAGAGAATGTCTTTTCATATTCAGGTTATGTAAATCTTCACATGCTCGGACAACTTTTACTTCTCCGACATTTGAACCAGAAAATCAACATTGTATAAGTCTCTTAGACGGTAAGTGACCTTCACATCGGGGTTTTTAGTAGACTTAAGAATAGAGTATCATAATCACCTGTAGTTGAAACAATTCAACTTGTATCCACACATGATGATATTCAAGGGAAGAAGACAGAACACTAAGCAAACTTAATGATACTGTGAAAGTACTGAGTCAACATCATATATCCATGCAATTTTAAGCTTGATATAATGTCACGACCGGGTCTAGGAGCGATATGGCGAATGGGAACCTGAGAGTCCCCAAAACAAGCCTCAAAGTACCCAGAATTCACATCATCGGTTCGAAAGTGTATCCAAATAGTAAACACATAGTTCTAAGGGACGGGAAAGTAGACTCACTCTATGGGGATATCATAGGGAAATGGATTAACATGAATTTACATAGCACATGTAACGCCCGGTGAAATTATCAAAATGCCCCAGTGCATAACGCATCTTCCCAAGCTCGGATGAAAAATCTAAGACCGGATTTGAGATCAGCATGAAAAACTGGGTGGGGAAGTGGTCTTGACCCGATTTTAGAACAATCGGATTGAAAAATAAATTTTCGATCCGAAAACCGAGACAGGGAGAGTACGCATTAGGGCGCGATGCAGACCTGTCGCAGATTCACCCTTATAAATTTTCAACATTTTTCGACAGGGGTTGAATTTCTCAAATTACACAGATGTACGACAGGTCCGCGTCGCGGACTTGTTCCACTAAAGTTCAAAATTTTAAATCTTTTGTGGGGCATTCTAGACTTTTTCCCACCTCTTTTAAGATGGTCAACTTCAAGAACAAGGTGGTTATGTTGATCAAGAGGCTCGAGGAGGTGATGAGGGCGTGATAAGGCCTAGATCCCGAAAGTGTGGGAAAGGCCATGGTGGCCCATGTTGGAAGAAATCTAATTCTTGCTTTGGTTGTGGTGGATATAGGCATAAATTTAGTGGTTGTCCTCATGCTCAACCCAAAGGTAGAGGTGGTGGCCCTCAAGGCTAAGGTACGAATGTGGACCAAGGAGGAAGGGAAGGTCACCAAGGTGGTGTCCCAAGGCACATTAAATTTTATGCTCTTCAAGGGAGGCAAGGAGGGCATGAGGCACTCGATGTTACTACCGGTATGTTGAAGTTTCCTTTGACTGTGATGTGTATGTATTGATGGGTCTGGGTGGCACTATCTCTTTCATTATTCCTTTTGTTGCTAGTGGGTTTCATGTGTGTCCCGAGTTATTATATGAACTTTTGGTGTCTACCCTATTGGTGAGTCTATTGTTGCTAGGAAGGTCTATTGAAATTGTTCTATGGTTCTATTGCAAAGGTCTTGTCTTGTGACTTTGTTGAATTAGATATGATGGATTTTGATGTCATACTTGAGGTGGATTAGTTGCATGCATAATATGTTTCCATTATTTGTAGGACCTGTAGGGTTAGATTCCAATTCCCTAATGAGTCCGTTCTTGAGTGGGAAAGTCATGATGTGGTAGTCAAGGGTAGATTAATTTCTTGCATTAAAGCCCATAAGTTGATTTCCAAGGGGTGTCTCTATCATCTTGTGAGGGTTAGGGATGTTGAGTCCAAAGTCCTCCATATAGAGTCAGTTTCGGTGGTTAGTGAGTTCCTTGATGTCCTTCCTAGTGAGCTTCCCGGTGTTGTTTGTGAAGAAGAAAGATGGTTCCCTTAGAATGTGCAATGATTACTGGCAAATTAACAGGGTCACCATATAGAATAAGTACCCTCTACCAAGGATTGATGATCTTTTTGACCAACTTCAATGTGCTAGCCACTTCTCTAAGATTGATCTTCGGTTTGGGTATCACCAAGTGAAAGTGAGGGAGTGTCACCTTCCCAAGACAACCTTCCGAACTAGTTATGGGCACTATGGATTCATGGTTATGTCTTTTGGATTAACCAATGCACCAATTATCTTCATGGATCTTATGAATAGGGTCTTCAAACCCTATCTTGATTTGTTTGTGGTGGTATTTATTGATGATATCTTAATTTATTCCAGTAGTAAGGAGGAGCATGTCGATTACTTAAGGGTGTTGCTACAAAGATTGAGGGAAGAGAAGTTGTATGCTAAGCATGAGAAATGTGAGTTTTGGTTGAAAGAGGTTGCCTTCTAGGTCATGTGATCTCAGGAAATGGTATTAAGGTGGATCCTAAAAAGACGGAGATGATTAGAAATTGGCCTAGACCTTTGACTCCATAGGATATTAGGAGTTTCTTAGGTTTAGTGGGTTATTAATGGAGGTTTGTGAATGGGTTCTCTTCTATTGCTTCTCCCATGACTAAGTTGACCTAAACGAAGGCTAAATTTTTGTGGACCGATGAGTGTGAGAAGAGTTTCCAAACTTTCAAAGATAAGCTTGTATCTACTCCTATCTAGTCTCTACCGGAAGGGTTTGCTGTGTATTGTGATGCCTCACGAATTGATTTGGGTTCTTTTTTGATGCAAAGTGGTAAGGTGATAGCCTATGCTTCTAGACAACTTAAGGTGCATTAAAAGAACTATCTTACCCATGATCTTGAATTGGCCGCCGTGGTATTTGCTTTGAAGATTTGGCATTATTATTTATATGGGGTGCATGTTAATGTGTTTACTGATCATAAGAGTCTCCAATATGTGTTCAATCAAAAGATCTTAACTTGATACAAAAGGCGGTTAGAGCTCCTTAAGGGTTATGATGCGAGTGTGCATTATCATCCCGATAAGGCTAATGTTGTGTCTGATGCTTTGAGTAGGGTGTCTATGGGTAGCCTAGCTCATGTTGATGATGGTGGTAAGGAAATGGCTAGAGAGGTTAACCGGTTTGCTAGATTGGGGGTTAGGTTGGATGAGGTTGACAATGGTGGTGTAGTGGTGGTTGATGATTCTAAATCTTCATTGGTTTAGGAGGTAAAAGAAAAACAAGATCTTGACCCCGCCTTGTTAGAGTTGAAGGCCTTGGTGACAGATGGTAAGGTGGAGGTTTTCTCCCGGGGGAGATGATTCCCTTAGGTACTAAGGTAGATTCTGTGTGCCTAATGTTGATAACTTGAGGAGGTTGATTTTAGATGAGGCTCTTTATGGTAGACGTTGTAGATCACTGGTTGGGTGGTTTGAAGTGGGAGAGATGGCTTTGTTGGGTGTGGACTTGGTTATGGGGGGCCTTAGAGAAAGTGAGGTTGATAAGGGAGAGGTTGAAAATAGCTCAAGTAGACAAAAGTCCTATGTCGATGTGAGGAGAAGGGATCTTGCATTTAAGGTTGATGATTGGGTCTATTTGAAGGTATCACTTGTGAGGGGTGTGGTTTGTGTTGGTAAAAAGGGTAAATTGAGTCCAATATTTGTGGGTCCTTATAGGGTGTTGAGTAGGATTTGTAAGGTGGCCTATGAGTTGGAATTGCCTAGTGGAATGGATAGGGTTCATCTGGTCTTCCATGTATCTATGTTGAGGAAATGTGTGGGTGACCCAAATGCTATTGTGCCTCTAGATGTTTTGGGTGTGGTAGAAGATAATTTGACTTATGTAGAGGTTCTAGTAGAAATTTTGGATAGACAAGTGAAGAGGTTGAGGAACAAGGATGTAGCTTCTGTTAAGGACCTTCAGAGGAATTAACAAGTTGAGAGTGCTACATAGGAAGTCGAGGCGGGCAAGCAAAAGCGATATCCCTATCTCTTCGATTCTACTCAAGCCTAGGATACTAATCTAAGTCCCCCTATATGATTTCAAGTATTAAGTTTCAGCCCTCATATCATTTGCATACATTCACATTTATATTGACAGGTTCATGGTGATTTTGACACCTGCGTTGAGATTTTTGAAATGATGTTTAAGTGAATTGTTGCATTCTTGTGTGGGCTGGAATTATCTTTCTTACTTCTCTTATATACGCTTCTTTGACATTCGGGGATGAATGTTCCCAAGGGGAGATATTGAAATGACCCCAAAAAGTGCTGGAAAATGTGCCTCGAAAATGTCCATAATCGTAATTTTCTCATATCTCAAAATCCGTGTGTGATATCGAAAATCCGACTTCATATTCTTGTTCAAGGGGTAAAATTGAGTAGGCAATGGGTATAACCCTGATTTTGGAGCAACCATAGCAAAATTTGATTTTCCCAAGCTTGCGCAAAACAATGGAGGTGTGCGTTCCCTCCGCGACGAGGAGCCATCGCGGAGTAGTTCATTTTGTTGCCAATTTTCTAATCTCAGTCCAAGGCTTTGGGGTCTTGGACCTAAGCCTTCCTATGCATAAATACACCTATACTTAGTCATTTTTCAACCTTATATCACTCAAGACATTCCCCAAAACCCTCTCTAACACTTACCAAAATATTCCATCCAAATTCAAGTGTCCCAATCTCATTCCAGATCTCAAGGATTTCATTCAAGCTTCAAGTTCTCATTCAAATCTTCAACAAAAAAATCTCCAAATTGAGGTACGTGAGTTTGAACCATTGGGTCATTTCACCCATGGTGCTCAACCTTCTTTTTTATACAAATTACATGTTTTCAAGTTGATTACTTATGAGTATTCTTACTATGAATTTGATTATAAATTATGTTGGGGCTTTCATGAGATGTGGACTACTTAAGCATATTTTGAGCTATGAATCTTATGTTCTATGATGAGACTTGATGAAGGGTTTTAATGTATCTTGCATGAGGGTGTTATCAAGTGTTGATGGGTTGATTTACATTAAGTTTTCTCATATGATTTCGCTCTTGAATTGCATGATTTTGAGCTAGCATTACACACTCGCTAGGTGTTTGATAAAATGTGTGGTTTAGGGTTCTTGAGTTATTGATGATCTATTGCATGACCTATGAGTCAAGTGACTATATGATGATGAAAGGAATGTACTTATATGTTGATTTCATGACAAGTATCTATAGTTTTGCAAGTTGGCCACACCTTGTTGAGGGGGTGCTATGCCTCAATCACCATAGATGGTAGGGTATGATAACTATCAACAAATTGAGGGGTTGATACCTCTGTCATCATGGATGGTTGGGTGTGACAACCATCAACCAATCGAGGGATTGATACTTCAATCTCCTTCCCAAGGGGGTGGTAGGCCTTGGACTCTATAATGATGGTCTCTTACTACACATATAATATGTTCTACATAAGCATGTTTACTTCAAGCATCATTCATGCATGCCATATTGTTATATGCTCATCTATTTCCTAATTATGCATTTCAATTATGTTGCCTATCTATTGTTGCATGGAATCCTATATATTTAGTACATTTAAACATACTAATGTATACTCTATGGCTACATGATGTTACCATGTAGGAACCAGAGCTCCACTTGATCTTCCTCCTCCTCCATGTGGCTAGTAATATCTTTGAAGCAAGTTTGGTGACTCCTCAACTCCGGGGACGATGTCTTTGATCTCATGTTATGGAAAGACTTTCTTTCCTTTGATTTATGCTTTTGGCTATGAGGGTGAGCCCGGAAAGTTGTCTTGGCCCCCACTAAACTCTATGTCTAGAGGTGTTATTGGACAAGTTATGTAATGATGCTTTAAGCTTTGACTCTCTCGACTCTTGTATGTTTTTAAGCTATGAAAGATTCCCTTAGCCCCTTTATCTTTATTTTATATTCTCTTGTTGTTGTTTACTTGCTTCTGCGACCAAGGATGTATAAGATATGCTAAGAGGCTTGTTTGGGGTCCCTTCGGGTCCCCCATTCGCTGTGTCGCGTCTAGGCTCTAGGCTTAGATCGTGACAGCTTAAAAAGTGACGATTTAATTTTTGTAGCTAAATAATTTAACTATTTGCTAAAAATTTTTATAACTAAAATATAAAATAATTTTGGTTATGCTCAAGTGCAATCTATTGAGTGATGAGGGGAGGGGGGGTCACTAAAAATCCTCAATAAAAATTTACCTAGTATATATACGATATTTTTTATTTTTTTGAATATAAGTTTAAAGGCTAGATTAATGGTTTAGGAGATTCAAAATTGGAAAATCTACATGACATTGCAAACTATGATATATATTTAGTCAATATAACTATATTTTATTTTATTTATTATATATGGATATAATTATGTATTAAATAGCAAAGATACAATGTATTAAATAGCAAAGATGCACTATAGCCTAATTACCTTCTTTTTAGGCCTATATACGTTAGTACCATTTTTATAGGCATCCTCTTTTAATGTTTAAAGCTTCTGTATTATTTCAACTTTAAATATTTTTTTTTTCATTACTAATCACTAGCGTGATTCTCTCCAATATCTCTTCCTGTTCAGTATCCTTCAAACGATTTTAGGAAGAGAATGTGATATTCTTTATCTATGGATATCTTCTAAATCACTATTTCATCTCAAAGATTTTACTTGTATACATTTATTTATATATTTTTCTTTTCATTATAACTAATTTTTGGTGATTATGTTCGATTTCGTCTTCCAATTCATGATTTTTGAAAGATTTTTGGCATTAAAGTGTGATTCTTCTTCTATCATCAGGTATCTTCCAGATCCCTGATTCATAGTGAAGGTTTTATTTATATACTATATATTTTTCATCAATCTTTTAGGGTTTATGTATCAGCTTTCCTTCTCAACATTACAACGAATGAAATTAGTACTTCAAAGAGGGCTACGCGAGGTATAAATTACTTTGACAAATTTTTGGATGAAGTACCATCTTTTGATTTGTGTATTACATACTCAACAGCAGCTATACTTCCAACCTCTGTTGCAGCAATGGAGATCTAGATGCAAACAAAGAACCACAATGATCCCTTACCATTAAATATAATTCTTCAAGAGCAAAGGGAAAAATCCGTCAAGAGAAAAGAAGGTTCAAAATATTTAAAGAAAATCAATTTTGGAAAGAAAAAAAAAAGTTAGCATTGTTACCCCTGGCAGTAATGGAGAAGAAGTGCAGGAAGAAGAACAACAAAGAGTAAAAGAGGTATTTACACTTATCCGAAAAAGCTTTGATGCATGAATATGTTTTGTATTTATTTTAGTTCCTTACAAAAAATGTATACAACTTTCTGTCAAAGTAACTGTATTGAGACGTTATGTTTTAAATTCATTCATTTTCGTATATTTGTATGCATATAATACGTGTTAAATCGTCTTGTTGAAGCCCCGCTCATGCAAGTATACACAAATCACAATGTAATTCGTGATTTGAAGCAAAAGCTTAACCAGGTACACTTTAACAAGTTTAAGGATACATGTTTTGGTGTATACACTCTTATGCACCAATTATCTATTCATGCACAAATATTCAGGTGTTTCATGGCATGTGAACTAGTAAAAAGTTCTTCAGATGAGCTCTTGATTCGCATAAATCATTTCACATTGTGATTCAGTCTTAGAGAGTTTGTCATCATCATGGGTCTAAATTGTGTTGCTGATGTCAGTGATTTTTCAACACTAGTGAACCTAACAGACTCATGAAATAATATTCTGAAGGTAAAAGGAGTGTGAAAAAGACAGAGTTGGTTAGAAGCTTTAAGAACAATATTTGAGTGAGGAGAATGATTTCATAAATGCATTCATATTTTTCAAAGAGAAGAATAGCGCATCCATGCCACGAATTCATTTTGATTTGGTTGAGAGTGGTCGATACAATGAATAAATACCCTTGGGGTGAAAAAGCATTTAAAGCTTTGGTTAAGAGTATTACCAAGAAGATGAAGATGTGAAACAGTACTATAGGATTACTTGTATGCCTCTCACCATGCAAGTATGGTTGTATGAATGTTGTTCATGATTGACTCAAAAATTTCTATCAAAGAGTCATCTCAAATTCCCAGGTTGCTAAATTGGAGGACCATAGATAAGCGACCACATTACGAGTATCCAATGGAAGGGGTGTTCAGAGATAATGAGAATATGGTAATTTATTATAAAGAAATATTATCTATCTTGTATAAGTTATATACATAATCTTTTTAAAGTTAGTATATACTAATGTATGTGATTATGTTATTGTTCATAATCAACTTATCAAAATATATCACCTACATTTAAGAAAATTTGCATTTCTTCAAATTCCATCAAAAAAGGGTGCAAATGACACAACTTTCTTAGAAATAGCAGTTGATGAAGATAAGGATGGCATTTTTACTTCGATCACTCCACTAGAAATGTTAAAGAAAAAAGGAGAAGAGAAAAAACAAATCGATTTGTCATCATTACCACCAAAAAAGAAGTGAAGACAACATGTTGGTGAATCTTTTAGTGAAAAAATTTCTCTTGACTCTCCTATTGTACCCACCAAGGCAAATACCAATGTTTCAACACAACATTTTCAAAAGTGTCACGACCAAGAGCTAGGGTCTAGGGGTGACATGGCAAATGGAAACCCCGAGTCCCCAAACAAGCCTCATAGCATCCGTTCACACATCATCGGTTCAAAAGCGCATGCAAAATAGTAAACGCATAGTTCTAAGAGACGGGAAAATAGGACTCATGCTATGAGGACATCATAGGGGATAAAGGTTAGCATGGATTCACATAGCACATAAGAACTTAGGGGAGGGTAAGTATGACTCACTCTATGGGGACAATACGAAACTTGGGATCTTCCACACTTCCATATAAAGCATACATACTCATCATAATTTGCATAATCAATTTATAATATCCATATCGAATAGATACCCATAAACATAAGCTCCAAACAACACATATAACATATCCGTACAAAAGTCTACAAGATGTCCAACAATGCCTCTAGTCATAAGATGGGACGGGGCCACAACACATCCCGAGCTCACCCTCAAAGTAAATAATCTATATTACCTTAAAAGCATGAACGCTTAAATTTAAAAGTTAAATTACTATAATACCCTTAACTAAAAAGAACCTAACTGAAAACACCTATGCATACTCCTATGCGAAGAGTCACGTCCAACAGATACAACTTCTAGATTTTCTCTCTTCAAAACAGATGCAATTTGTTGCTTTTGTCGCTTCAGAACATTCAATGATGGAATGCAACTTCACATCTAACAACTAACTTCTGCAACAAAAGGAAAAGGATGATGATGAAGAAGAAGATACAACTTTACGAATATAGCGTAGTTATATCCGCATAGCGAACCATATTTCTTTTCTGGTGTGTTCTTCCCTTTCTATATTGTGCAATCGTCTTTACGTTTTGTGCACATTTATTCCATTAATAGTGTTTTTTCTCTCACAAAACACACACAAAGATTGAAATAAGCTCTTACATTGAAGATCGTGCTCCCCTGTTTACTTGCATTCTCTGCAAAATGTTGCTCTCTACCATATCTCGTAAGATCTCTATTCATATCTGCCACAACCACATTACAACCTCTTCAAATACAAATCTCCAAATTAGAAGTCCCAACCTCCATCTTCTCCGAAAACTTTAACAGTTCACCTAACAAAAATTGTGAACTTGGTCTATTTACATTGTTGGCATTCTTGCATTAACATTGATACATAGTGCATAAATTTGTTAACTTTTACAAATAAATTAACCAACAACTACTCTACATGGTTACCTCAGTCAGTATATAATACATGTCATGACCCGGACCTAGGGCCTAGATGTCACACGGCGTATGGGAACCCGAGAGTCCCCAAACAAGCCACAAGATACCAAAACTCGCATCATCGGCTTGGAAACATAATCAACAATCAACACATAGTTCTAAGGGACGGGAAAGTAGGACTCACTCTATTGGGGAAATTCGGGACTTAGGATTTTTCCATCAACCTGAGAGCAAGTCACATATCGGTACTTAAAGATAACCAAATACATAACATAGACTTAACCGTATCACATAACATATAGCATGAAGAGGTTTACAAGGTGTCCAACAATGTCTCTACATAGATGGGTCAGGGGCCAAGACATACCCTGGGCTCACTCTCAAATACATGAGGAGAAGTAAGTAACATGGGTAGATAGATGGTGGTTCGTCCTTGAAAGACAGGACTCACCACTACAAGTAAATCCAGAATCCGAGCTAAACGTCGAATGGTGGATGGTCAAAGTCCTCGGTCCCTACATGGTAAAATCATATAGGCAAGAGTATGCATTAGTATGTTTGAATGTACTAAGTATGCGGGGTGCAATGCATGTAACTTACCAAAACCTGCATATCAACGTTAAATGATAAGGAACATAATATCGAAAGAGTTCAATATCAAAGAATGTAATATAACGAGATGCTATAAAAGTCATGATGCATGAAATGCAAATGATGCACTCGTGTGTGTGTGTGTGTATATATATATATATATATATATATTGGGGATGTGACCTCAACCGACATAAGTAATACCAAACGGGCTATTACTTAGAATCCCGATGAAATCCCTTCATCGATAAAGAGGTGATCTACTTGCCAATGGTAGACCATACTTCACCTTATGGGACAACTCCCTCTTCTTATGAAGTAACCTTCCTTACGGGACAACTCCCTCTTCGGATAGGATTTTCACAAAATCACAAATCACATCATTTCTTCTCCTTACGAGACACTTCCCTCTTCAGACCGGAAACCTATGCTAGGCACATAGTTCAAGGAAAGGGAGAGGGCCCTTGGGGATAGCCCTAACGCTCCCAATCCATCGTTGCTAAGTCGTTATCCCACAAGAATAAATATATGTATACATATATATACATACTTTCAAACGACGTAAATCATTTCCGATACCATTTCAGTGCATTCTTAGGCTTAAAGGCCAAAGCATAATTCCATGGTCTATATACTCATGCATAGAAATATCTCATTCATATACAAATTGGTGCAAGCACCCAAAAATGCTCAAGAGCCTAAAATCAAAGACATATGTGTGATCACAATATTGTCATGACCAATATTTTATCAAAATCATACCATAAAACAAAATTGGTCTTAACCCATAACATAATTTCTCAAAATAATCCATGTACATGAATGCATATGCTATGAAAAATGAGAGAATGACATGGGTAATTAGGATTCAAAATAAAATCGACAATATAATATGAGATTCAATCCAAAACATAATTAAATCCACATTTAAATTCATATTATAATCACCCATGCATTTAGAAGTCTTAAAGGGGACATTCATACTTGAAATTCCACAAATCCAAAAGAAAATCTTCATGTAATAGTTTAAATCACATTAAAATCATCAATTAAACACTACCCATGCATAGTAAGAATTTTAGGATTCATAATCTTCAAACCCCGATTTAAAGTAAGCTAGAAATCCATGAGATTGCTTAAAAATAATTTTGGGTCTCCTTCATTGAAAAGAAATCAAGCATCAATCCACATACCTTAGACTTTAAGTTCCTTGAAATTGAGTTGAGAAAGAATGGAAGCTTGGAAGTGGGTCTTGGAATCTAAACTTGTTCTTGAGTTTCCTTGAAATTGGGATTGGGGTCTTGGTGGAGGCTCTTGAGAGAATTGAGAGTGTATTTGAGATGAGAGTAATGATTTTGATCCTTAGGAATGTTGTTTAGGTGTTTTAGGAAGGTTAAGATAGCATTGGAAGTCTAAAAAAAAGTCATTAGAATAATTAAAATTTATGAAAACGCCATTAGTGATCAGATGTAAAATTTGGCAAAGTGGTGCCCCAAGGAAGGTCCCACGGGTTGTGTGGCACTCCACGGGTCATGTGGAGTGCCCGTAACAAGGTACTTAGTCTAAAAATTGAAGTTGGAAATCGATTGGAAAAAGACGTCTCGTCACGACCACGGAGGCCTCCACGGGTCGTGTGGAGCCTCACGGCCCGTGTGGAGACTCGTGGCACCATACTTTGTGCTGGAAAATATTTCCCAGGCTCCACGCCAAGGGCCACGACCCGTGCCACCTGCCACGACCCGTGTGGGTGATCGTGGTCCATGCCTTAGCCTTAAACTCACTTCCACGCATACCAAGCCTCCCTTACTCACATTCACGCCCCTCCTCATGACCAATGGCAAGCCTCAGGACCCATACCACTGGTTGTGGTCCATTCCTTAGGCTCAAAATGGTTTTTCCCAGTCTCACATGCTTCACACGACCAGTACAAGTCACCATTGCCCGTATAGGTGCCCCTGGGGCTTCACTGCACGGGAGGGTCTCACGAAAACGGTTATAACTCCTTCATCGAAACCAAAATGAGGTGAAACCAACTGTTTTAGAAAGCTAACTCAAAGGGATTTCATTTGACATATCATGGGCCACCCAGTCCCAAATGTGCTAAAAGTTATGCTTGTTTAAAATTGACCCTTCTATCGGTACTTGTGTCGAACTTAGCCAACGGAAATTCCTTTGAACTTGGCTTGGCGTAGGGGGCCCATGACGGCCTTAAAAAACATAAATGAGATTGAAAATCTGAGTCCTTACAATACATCCCATATGAATTGTTTGCCTGCTAATTTCTTTGTACATAATAGTCAATAACTAAGGTAATTTCCGGTGAATAGAACCAAATTTACAAACCTTTGTTACTGCTATACCCATAGCAAGTCCAATATCTGACTCATGCAAGGACTTCATCAGCAAATTCATTAATGAAATTTGTGATTTTTGTATCCGTGATTTGTTCCGAATACTACTGTATCTTCTGGGATTCTGTTTCTTCAGACCTATTTGTCTTTCTATTTTTCCTTCTAAATGCTGTCAAGAATGTCTGCGATGTTACTTATTAGATTCTTTGAAGCGACAAACTCCGTTGATGTCAAAGAACCAGTTAAAAACTTGAAATGTCCGTTTCATTAGGCTTTTTATATTCCACCAGAATTAAATTAAAAAAAGAAAGGAACTTGAACATACTCCGAGAAAGTGGTTCTTTAAAAAAAAAAAAAAATGAGAACCAGCACACAGAGTCTAGGTTGCTTGGACTTTCAAAAATGTCATTGGGTTCATGTTAGTTCCTTCAAAAGTAGTGTATGTTTGGAGAATCCAATGCGGGTGCGGCAACATCTTTGCGAGCCCAAGCAACTTAGCACACAGTAACCTGAGATTTATAACAAACAAAACCGAAATGGAAACCAAGAAACTTAGGCCCATGATCCATGTATGATGGTGGGTTTCGGTTATGAACATGCAGGGTGTAGAATGGTCGTTTATTAACGGTAGATAATCTGCTTACGCTAGAGAGAAACTGATGTAGTCATATGGTAAATTGACGCCCCTGGATCCTAACATCTGCATTGCACAACCTGTTAAAGCTAAATTTGATTAACTATGCCATATGGAGATGAAGATAGATATAGAAATGTAGAAATAAAGCATGAATGAAGTTGACTCATCAGACTCATTTCCAGGTGTTATTTAAAGGTGAAATGTTATTTACATAAAAAATCTCACTAATAGCACTTGGACCAATATTAACCAGCATAGGCTGTTGGAGAATGAAGAAGCTTGATGACTGTGAATAGAATAACCTTTAACTATGACCATATACCGAATCAAAAGACTAAAAGTGCTGGTGGATTATTGAATAGAACACCTCATCACTAGGAAAGACAAAAGTTGTTGGCTTCAGGTTATGATAATCCTTTAAGCATCTCAATGGCTTGAAGCCCAGAAGATGAACATGTCCAATTGAAACTCTTTTGACTTCTGAAAGCTCATCTAGAAAAAACATGACGTTCTCACTGAAGCAAAAAGCCACAAGACATCAGCGAATGACTGAAGAAGTCTATCAGAGTCAAGTTGGACTGGTCATTTGGTAATTATGTTACTAAAATGTAGCAAATCAAGGAAACTCAAATTTGAATTTTTCTAGGATACCCAAGATCACAACATAATCTTTTCAATACTTAAAATGGTGAGGATTTAATACCCTATTTCCAAGTCCCAGTGTATCATATTCACAAATCCATATTTTATGTACTACCATATGATTTGTTGTTAGTGTTCCTGTCTTATCGTTGTAGATGCAAGTACCTGAACTCATTGTCTCACAAGCAGAAAGATGCCTCGTCAATGCTTTATTGTCCATTAACTTTTTCATTGCAAATGCAAGGCTTAATGTAACAGCTAGAGGTACTCCTTGAACTGCGACAACAATTTCAGTTACAACTGTCGCAAAGTAATTTAGAAGAGCTAATGCATCACTGGACGACCATTTTGTGAATTGATGTTGAGTAGCTTTATCCACCAGAAATCTTACGCTTAATACATCAATTCCCAGTCCTATCTTTTCGATAATAGTGGCAACACCATTCAATTTAACTTGTAGAGGCGTCTCATCTTCTCCACCCTCGCTAAGATTTTCCATCAGCTTGCCCCATTCAGTGCTCATACCAACAGTGCTCACCAGCATCTTAGCTGAACAATCTTGTACTTTGGTTCCTGATAGAAGAAGTCTTTTCTCAGATATGCTTACTGCTGCACTCTCACCAGACAAGCTCGATTGATCAATTAGCCAGCTATATCCTGATATAAATATTCCGTCAGCTGGAACGACTTCTCCAATAGATAAATGAACTACATCACTAACCACCAAGTCATAAATGAAAACCTTCTGCCTTCATCCATCTCTTGTGACCTGGATAGATATCTTTTGCTTCTCCTTACCCAAATCTCGGTACTGCAAGGACTGCCTATAATCACTAATTGCAATAACCGTGACTACCAATATTATGCTGAGTAGAATTCCTAAGCCATCATATGTTCCTTTTGACCACCCTTCAGTAGCAAGTCTCGCACCAATAGAAACAACAACACAAACTATCAATATAGCGAGAGTTAAATCATGCAGAGCCTCCCATACTTTCTTGGTAAATTTGTTTAATCCATATATATATATTTTGTCTGACAGATTCATCACTCAATTTGACTCCTTCATTTGATGAAACTATCAACTTACCTGCAAGCCCTTCGACACCCCCAAGTTTCTGTAAGGTTTTTATATCATAGGAACCAACTATAGATCCATGTTTATCTGGGTTAATTCCCAAAACAGCTCTTAAAGCTTCTTCTGACAAGTGTTTTGCCAGTTTAGCCCCTATATCATCCCTAACCTGGTCGGATGACCTACCACATTTCACTATAGCCATGAAAATATTATCTTCATTCGCAACATATTGCAAGCACAAAGTATAAACATAAAGCTACTACTAACGTAATTTAGATAAGATATATAAGTACAAAAAAGGCAAACCAATACCAGTGATATAACTTTTTTGTAAACAATTTTTTTTATACAGACAACGCAATGAAGTTATGTTGGTAAAGTGACTAGCATTATTACTGTAAACTAAACTCAGTAATACTTTACCCAAGTGATTGGTCGACTAAAGGGGTGTGTTGTTTACCTTTATAGAAATGGGCTATAAGTTATAAGCTAAAAGCAATAAGTTGGGAGCGCAAAACTTTTGCTTTAGGCTTATTACGTGGTTTACCATAAATGTTTATTATACTATTTCTGTAATAATCCCTGATTTATATCTTTTGAAATGCCCTTTTGTTGCACCATTTTTATGGTTATATGACTCTCAAGAATAGTCATACACGTGCAACGCACGTGGACCAAGTCTAGTATAAACAAAAGCATCATTGGTTGAGGAATGTTGGCTTGTCCTTGGAAGGTAGGACTCACCATAATAAGTATCTCAAAGCAACTCTAGTCGTCCAACGGTAGATGAAAGTAATCTCCGGTCCCTACACGGTGAGATCATGTAGGCAAAAGTATGCATTAGTACGTTTGAATGTACTAAGTATGCGGGGAGCAATGCATGTAACTTACCAAAATCTGCATATGATGTTAGATGACAAGGGCACATAATATAGAAAGATATATATGTATAACAAGGAATGTAACAAGATGTTATGAAATTCATGATGCATGAAAAGCAAATGATGCTCATATATTTTTCCCCAATAACCGAATACTTTTGTCTGATAGCCGTAACCGACATCTCAAACTCATGCAAGCTATTACATGAATTAGCCTAATGTTGACCTCTCATCGGGTGAGAGAAGATTACTTGCCAAAGGTAATCTACATCACACCTTACGACCCGGTCATTTCGTATGTGGTGGCCACCTTCTTTATGACCAGATCATTTCGGAAGGATTTCCTTGTCAAAACATATCACATCATATCATAAATGAATTGCCATCCCTTACGACGCGGTCATTTCGGTAATGACTACCATTCCTATGCTGGCACATAGTTCAAGGAAAGGAGTATGGACCCTTGGGGATAGTTCAGCGACATCCAATCCATCGGTGCTAGGTCATCATCCGACTAGAATACATATATATACATGCTTGTAAAAGAGGAATAAGCTTTCAAATTATTTTCATGCATTCTTGGGCTTAAAAGCCAAACCACATTCATAACAATTTATACTTTGGCTCAAATGCCAAATCATAGCTCATAGTCATAATACTCATATATAGAAATAGTTCATTCATACATACATAATGGTGCAAGCACCCATAATTCTCCAAGAGCTAAAATCATAGACATATATGTGATTACATTCTTGTCATAACCATAATCATATCAAAATCATTTCATAAAACATAATTGAGCTTAACCCATTTCATAATTTCCATAATAATCCAATGTCAAGAATGCAAATGCCATGAATGATGTGAGGAAAGAATAGGTAATTAAGATTCAATCTAAAATCAATATTGTAATATGAAATTGAAGTGAAAACATAATTAAATCCATATTTAAAATCATCACATAATCACTCATGCATAAATAAACCTTAAAAGGGGACATGCATGGTCATAATCTCATAGATTTAATGTAATTCATGATATTATAATTTAAATTGACTTAAAATCATCAAATAAGTTCAACCCATGCATTAATAGAATTTTAAAAATCATAATATTCAAAACCAATTTAAAGTAACTCAAATTTCATGGAAATTGCTTGAAAATAGTTTGGGTATCCTTGATTGAAAGGAAATTAAGGATCAACCCACATACCTTCACAAGATGAAGAGCATCCAAGAGAAAAATTGATGAAGAATTCAATGTGTCTTGGTTCTCAAGTTGAAAATCTTCAAGACCTCTTGAAAGGATTTGAGAGAGTCTTTTAAACGAGAGAGAGTGAGTGTGAATAATTTGAATAGGGTTTTAGGTCTTTAGACGGTCATCATATAGCATTGGAGATCCCAAAAGAGCAATAGAAATTACCGAATTTACGGAAACAACATTAATGAAACAGAATTTTAAAATCCCGTATATACACCTACACAGGCGAGTTCTATGAAAACTGGCATAACTTCTTTTTCCGAGCTCTAAATGAGTTGAAACAAAGTGCGTTGGAAAGTTAATTCAAAGAGATTTAATTTGATAGGTCGTGGGTCACC
Organism: Solanum medicagineum; assembly: GCA_026153255.1. NCBI lineage: Eukaryota > Viridiplantae > Streptophyta > Magnoliopsida > Solanales > Solanaceae > Solanum > Solanum medicagineum. The sequence continues at coordinate 28,250 of JAPFFP010044413.1, forward strand.
TAGTTCATTTTGTACTAAGAGATATGCCCATCTAAAGTTGACCCTTCTATCGGTACTTGTGAGAAACTTGGCCAATGGGATTCCTTTGAACTTGGCTTGGACTTATGATGGCCTCAAACAACATAAATAAGCTTGATTTGAAGGCTTACAGGTGAAATTAGCTTGACCTTGAAGATTCCACTCTTAGAATATTTTTGAGCCAAAAGTGATCCATAAGGTTGGGCACACGGGCCGTGAGGTGCTCCTTGGAGTGCTACTTGGTCAAAAAACTTCTGGAAAATGCAATTCCAAGCACCAACAAAATCAAACAATACCTGGGTCATTATATCATCTCCCCTTTGGAGTCATTCGTCCTCGAATGTGGTAGAACAAGGCTTGAGAGGCTTGACTTAGAATATGAAACTTCCAAGTACAAGGTACAATGCATAATTAATCATTTGAAAACCATCAATTCATTGAAACTCAAATCAAAACATATTCAAATCATTTTAAACATCATGGAAATAAATCATTTTCGTGCACATGTATGCATATGATGTCATGAGATTCAAGAGTGAAATAATTAGGACCATTCAAAATGGGAAAACCTAATATCATAGGCTTGAGTAGATTGGAAAGGATAGAGGTATCGTCGCATCACACTTGATCCCACTTCCCACATAAGAATTTTCACATGTTGATTCCTCTAAAGCATTAAACCAAAGCCGCATCCTTGTTATGAAGTCGATTCACTTATCTTTTTAAAATTTCCATCAAAACTTCCTCATAAGTCAAGTTCTCCCCAAGCTCAACACCTTCCTAAGGCACCATAGCACTAGTATTACCAACCAACTTCCTCAACATAGACACATAGAAAAATCGAATGAATAGAACTCAAATTCGAAGGCAAACCCAATCTATAAGCCACATTCCCAAACCGCTCAACAATCTCATAAGGGGCCTACATACCGAGAACGTAACTTGCCCTCCTTTCTAAAATGCATCACACTCTACCTAGGTGACACCTCCACATATACCCCAATCACCAATACAAAACTCAAGGTCCCTCTTTCCAACATTCGGATAAGACTTTTGATGACTTCGAACCACCTTCAAATTTTCCTAACCAATTTCACTCTTTCCATAGCTTCCAACACTAAATCCAGGCCTATAGATGTCATCTCATCTAACTCAAACCATTCCACCAAAGACCTACACCTACTACCACACAAATCCCTAAACGATTCCATACCAATGCTAGCATGAAAGCTATTGTTGTAAGCCAACTCAATAGGTGGTAGGTGATCACCCCAATTAACCTTGAATTGCAACACACAAGACCTCCACATGCCCTCCAAAGTTTGAATGGTCCTCTCGATTTTCCCAACAGATCGGCAATGAAAAACAATATGTACTCAACTTCACCTTAGGGCCAAGCCCCCTTTGAGATAATTTTCAAAAGTGAGAAGTAAGTTAGGTACCACAATTCAACATAATAAAAGTAGGCATACCATCAAGTCTAACTAACTCCAAATTACATAACTTGGCATTGTCTTCAACCTTGAGAGTAGTCTCACCCAATAAGAAGTGAGCTGACTCAGTCATTTTGTCAATAATACTACAAATTGAATCCACTTGCTTTCGGGTTTGAGACAACCCAACCACAAAATTCATGTTCACCTCTTCCCACTTCTAAGTAAAAATTTCAATATCTTGAGTCAAACCATCAGGTTCTTGGTGTTCTACCTTCGTTTGTTGTCAATTAGAGCGTTCGAATACAAACTTAACTACATCCTTCCTCATACCATGCGACCAATACACTTCTCTCAAACCTTAGTACCTCTTAGTAGATCTTGGGTAAATAGATTAATGAGATTTATGCACTTTACTCATGATCATATCCTTAAGACCATTGAAATGACCCCAAAAAAGTACCTAAAAATGTGCCTTGCAATGCCCAGAATTTTAAATTTCATACATCTCAAAACCCATGCAAGATATCGAAAATCTGACTTCATATTCTTGTTCAGGGGGTCAAAATTAGGGGAAAAGGGTCTAACCCTGATTTAAGAGCAATCATAGAAAAATTTAAAAATCGGAAAAATACGATTTCCAGAGACGATCCGTGCCCCTGGTGCGACGCGCCAAGGACGCACTCCTATACATTTTGTGTCCAATTTTTCTATCTCGGTCCAAGACTTTTGGGACTTGGGCCTAAGTATTCCCAAATGTGTTTTTACTTATACTTACCTATATTTCACCCTCATATCATCCAAGACATTCCTCAATATTCACTCAAACACTTAGCCATATTTTTCACTCCTAAATTCAAGTCTCAAAACCTCTTCCGGATCTAAGGATTTCTTTCAAGCTTCAAGTCTCCATTCTCAATCTTCATCAAGAGCTTCTTCAAAGCTAAGTTATGTAGGTTTAGCCATTGAGTCCTTCCACCCATGGTGCGCTAATATTATTTTTACTCAATTTGCATGATTTAAAGTTGATTTTACAATTGGGTTTACTAGTATGAACTATGTTAAAGCTACGTAAAGTTGTGACTGTTTTGCAATGTTTTGAGCTATATATATTGGTTCTAATGTAAGGTTTGATGAGGAATTTTATATATTGTATAAAGTTGTTGCATGGTGTTTATTGATGTTTTTATAATGGATTTTCTTGCATTATTTCATCTATATATTTTATGGTTTTATACTAGCATTACACACCCTCTAAGTGTTTGATAAAATGTTCGGGTGTGGTTTCTTGAGGAATTGAAGGTCCAAAGCATGAGATATGATATGAATGATGTTATGATGATGAAATGAGCTTATATGTAAATTCTATATAAAGTGTTGCATTAGACTATGTCCAATCCGGGGGGACCAAGAGCCCGGGTAACCAAGATGGGGGTTCGTACCCATCAACCTAGTGATGGGTTTGTACTTTACCACTAGGGTGATGGGGTGGCATCATCATCAATCCAGATCTGGGTTTGTACTCATCAACCTAGTGAGCGGTTTTTACCTCACCACTAAAGTGATAGGGTAGCATCATCACCAACCTACCAAGGGGTTTGTACTTCGGAAAACTAGCTTGGTCTCTTCTACACATATAATATACTATGTGAGCAGGAGTTACTTAAGCATGTTTTACTCATGCATTGATCGTACATGCCATATTGTTATATTATGCTTATTGCCTATTGATATGCATTTTTATTATGATGCCTATTTCTTGTTGCATTGTATCCTACATACTTAGTATATTTAAACGTACTAACACATAGTCTTGCCTACATGATATCACCATGTAGGAACCGAAGCTCAAGTTGATCATCCTCCTCCTCCACGTGGCTAGTTTGGTACTACTCAAGCTAGTTGGTGAGTCCTCCACTTCGGGGATCTTAGTCTATGTTACTTTTATTATGTATTGAGATACTTTTCTTTATATTCTATTTTGACTATGAGGGTGAGCCCGGTTGTTTTGTCTTGGCCCCCGCTCTTATCTATGTATTAGAGGTGTTTGTTGGACATATTATGTATCTTTGATATGAGTTTGACTCTTGTCTCTTGCTTATGATGTTATGCAAGCTTTTTCCCTTAGCTCTTTGCCCCTATTCTTACTCTTTATGTCTTTTATATGCTTCCGCAACTGATGATGTGTAATGAAAATTTAAGAGGCTTGTTTAGGGTTCCTTCGGGTTCCCCATTTGCTGTGTCGCGTCTAGACCCTAGGCTTGGATCGTGATAAACTTATTATCAGAGCACAAGGTTGATAGATTCGCGGAGTCCAATACACCGTATTGATTAGAGTCATATTCATGGTTGTGAAGCGCGCCATGACTATGAATAGGAGGCTATGAGACGTTTTAGGAAATGTTTTCCTTCTTTATGTTCTAAGTCGTGCTATAAAGTCGTGGTAAGTTTTTCTCCTAACTTTTGTTCTTTGTTATGCTAGATTATTCCAAACACTTGAGGAAGAAGGGCCCAAACTCCCGAGGAGCAACCTACCAATGGTGAGCTCCGAGATGCTCTCACCATGCTTGCCTAAGTTTTGGCCAACCAAGTCAATCAAGGGGCCCAAGCCCCTCATGGTACTACCCAGGGAGCTAGGGTAAGGTATTTTATGAGGATGAATCCTCCGGTGTTCTATGGGTCAAAGGTGGATGAAGATCCACAAGAGTTCATTGATAAGGTCTACAAGATCTTAAATATTATGGGTGTTGGGACGAATGAAAAGGCAAAGTTCGTGACATACCAACTCAAAGGGGTAGCCCAAATATGGTATGATCAATGGAAGGGTGAAGTAAATAGGTAATGGGGTGCTTTGGGAAATTGGCTTTCCTTAATCAATTTTTCCGTCTTGAGCTTAGGGAAGCTAAGTTGGTAGAGTTTTTTATGAACTTGAAACAAGGTGCTATGAGTGTGGGGGAATATTCCATCAAGTTTAATCAACTTTCAAAGCATCCTCCTCATTTGGTGGCCAATCCTAGATCTAGGATGAACAAGTTTATGATGGGGGTGTTCGACTTGGTGAGTGAGGAATGCTGGTCCGCTTTGCTAATTAGTGACATGGACTTGTCTCGGTTGATGACTTATGCCGAGCAAATGGAGGATGAAAAGTTGAGGAAGAGGAGAGGTCATGAGGCCAAGAGGGCCCGTCTTGGGGGTAAGTTCCAAAGAGGTGGCCGGTTCCATCGAGGCCAAGGGTCTCATCATGCTATTAATAGGGGGTTTGCCAATGACTTCCCTAGGCCTCTAGGTGTTGGTGGTGTGGCTCCTATTGGTGTGTGTCCTACATGGGGGAAGAGTCATAGGGCCCGTGTTTGAAGGGTTCTAATGCATGCTTTGATTGTGGGAAGCTTGGTCACAAAAGGGTGGATTGTCCAAGAAATCGTGGCAAGGGCCGGGGTGCAAATACGATTCCATTGGGTAGAGGTGGTCATCAAGGTGGTGCCCCAAGGCACAACGGTTTTATGCTGTACATGAGAGGCAAGAGGTTGGTGAGGTTCCTGATGTTGTTACCAGTATGTTGAAAATCTTTGACTTTGATGTATATGTTTTGATTGATCCGGGTGCCACTCTTTCTTTTGTTACCCCTTTATTGCCCAAAAGTTCTATGTTAACCCCGTTGCATGAATCATATGAAGTATCTACTCCTATTGGTGCCTCTATTATTACTAGGAAAGTTTATAGAAGTTGTCCTATTTGCATTTTGCATAAGTTGTTGCCTCGTGATCTTGTTGAATTAGACATGGTAGACTTTGATGTCATTCTTGGGATAGATTGGTTGCATGCCTACTATGCTTCTAGTGATTGTAGAACCCGTAGGGTCAAGTTTCAATTCCCTAATAAGCCCATCCTTGAGTGGAAAAGTCAAGATGTGGTGGTCAAGGGTAGTTCATTTCTTGCATTAAAGCCCGTAAGTTGATCTCTAAGGGGTGTCTTTACCATCTAGTGAGGGTTAAAGATATGGAGTCCAAAGTCCCTTCCATACAGTTGCTTCTGGTTGTAAATGAGTTTCTTGATGTCTTCCCAAATGACCTTCCCGGTGTTCCTCTCGAAAGAGAAATAGATTTTGGTATAGACCTCCTCCTCGATGATCAACCTATCTCCATTTCCCCTTACCGTATGGCCCCGATGGATTTGAAGCAGTTAAAGGAACAATTGAAATATTTGTTGGAGAAGGGATTTATTAGGCCTAGCCAATCACCTTGGGGTGCTCCGGTATTGTTTGTGAAGAAGAAGGATGGGTCACTTAGAATGTGCATTGACTACCGGCAACTCAATAGGGTCACTATACAGAATAGATATCCTCTTCCAAGAATTGATGATTTTTTTGACCAATTGCATGAGGCTAGCTATTTCTCTTATATTGATCTTCGGTCCGGCTATCATCAAGTAAGGCTGAGGGAATGTCATATCCCAAAGATGGCTTTCTGGACTAGATATAGGCATTATGAGTTTGTTGTGATGCCGTTTGGGTTGACCAATGCACCGACCATCTTCATAGACCTAATGAATAGGGTATTCAACCTTATCTTGATTCCTTTATTGTGGTCTTCATTGATGATATATTGATCTATTCACATAGTAGAGAGGAGCGTAGGGCTCATTTGAGTGTTATGTTGCAAAGATTGAGGGAGGAGAAATTGTATGCTAAATATAAAAAGTGTGAATTTCGGTTGAAGGAGGTTGCATTCTTGGGTCATGTGGTGTCGGGGGATGGTATTAAGGTGGATCCTAAGAAGACCGATGTGATTAGGAATTGGACTAGACCATTGACCCCGTCGGATATTAGGAGCTTCTTGGCCTAGCGGGTTATTATAGAAGGTTTGTGAATGGGTTCTCCTCCTATGCTTCCCCTATGACAAAATTGACTCAAAAGAAGGTTAAGTTTGTGTGGACCGATGAGTGTGAGAGGAGCTTCAAAACATTGAAAGAAAAGCTTGTGTCCACTCATATATTGTCACTACCGAATGGGCTTGAGGGATTTGTGGTGTATTGTGATGTTTCCCAAGTTGGTTTGGGTTTTGTGTTCGTGCAAATTGGGAAGATCATAACTTATGCTTCTAGACAACTCAAGGTACATGAAAGGAACTACCCTACCCATGATCTGGAGTTAGCCGCCTTTGTGTTTGCATTAAAGATTTGGCATTACTACTTGTATGGGGTGCATGTAGATGTGTTCACTAATCATAAGAGCATCCAATATGTCTTCACTCAAAAAGATCTCAACTTGAGGCAAAGGAGATGGTTAGAACTTCTTAAAGACTATGATATG
>JAPFFP010044414.1:0-12436 GCA_026153255.1 Solanum medicagineum
GTTGGAACATATTTATGGCGAAGGAAGTTTTGTGGAGCGTTTTAAGCTAAGAGTGGTCAAAGCTTATGGCGACTATTTCATCGAATTTTCTGGTGAAAGTTGGCTAAGTAGACTGGAGAGGTTCAGGGGGATTTCTCAACTTCTCGTAGTTTGTGACCCATGAGGTAGGGAGAATGTTGACTAGCTCCTCCCAGCTGATTTGTCTAGGGATCTGGATACACTAATTCATTCCGTTGGTGGCATCTGTGTTTAGGAAGAGAGCATTTTGGCCACCCGGGTGACAGGTCCATGGCATCATTTTGAACTCGCCAAGCTAGCTGGTAGTGAATAGTTGCCTGGATAGGACCTCTAGCTTATGGAACTCCGAGTATCTGGACCTGGATCTTCAACACCTCCATGAGGTATTGATCATACAGGGAAATGTTAAAGTTGGTATAGATCGTGACGAACATAGTCTCGCTGTTGAGGGAGATCTCAAATGTGACCAAATTCGCATGTTGTTACTCTTTGTATCAGGTATCCAAGAGGAAAAGATGTGCCACTACGAGCTGGCCTTTTTATCCGTGATATGTCAATGCAACTCTGACGGCACCAAAATGGATATGGGTGAACCCCAATATTTTCCACTGGCATGGTGGCATCTGCAGTGTGATGAACTGTTATTCTTGGGTTGCAAGAATAGGGTGTTGGTCAAGGTTTGAGGCAGGAACATACGCTTTCACTCCTGTGGCTTTAGGTTGGACTAGGGAGCATATTTGCAACCAAGGATATAGGTTTTTTTGGAAAAGGCAGAGTATGGGTTTAGTAGAGGTCGATATGTGGAGGATATTTTCTTTTCTAGGGGTAACAGATCAAATTCATAAAGATAGTCGTGTTTTCAAGAAAGAGTTTTTCTCCAGGTAGGAGTCATCTCTAACTTTGCAAAGGACTTACAAGGACTTGACTCTGAAGATATAGCCATAGATTTATAGGAACTGGACGCAGACGCTAAAGACTCTGAAATAGAAATATTTCTGGATTTTTTGGACTATAAAGAGACACACACGAATTTGTTTTAAGGATCTATGGACGAACTCAATATTTGCTCTAAAACTCTAAGCAAAAGACTAAAAACTGTTTATGTAAAGATTGTACAAAGATTTACGGCTAAAGACTCGAATTTAAACACACATATTGGAATAAAAGATTATGGAAAGTTTTTTATGGCTATGGACTCAAAGCAAACACACAGACTAAAGTTGTCACGCCCCAAGTTCCATTAGGGCGGACTGGCACCCATTGCTGATAAGGCTCGGGAGAATTAACCTGTATCTATGCGCTTCCTGTACATATTAAAAGGGATCTCTCTGTCTGACCACATTTTCAAGAAAATAAACAGTGATAGCTAAAGGAAATGCATATGACTAGTCCGTTGGGGCCACGGTGTCTAAAGTACGAGACATGACTACACTTTGCTTTACATAGTCTACAAAGCCTCTAAATAAAGAAGAACATCTGATAAGGGTCAGGATAGGCCCCGCCTCAACAAACTGTACAATACAAACATGTAAGTTGTAGACATACACAAAGCCCCGAAGCAACCTGGACCTTGGTAACAGTAGTTGAATGTCCTATACTCCTACTGGGGAGATCTACTAGCACCTGTACCTGTAGCATGAAATGCAAGTCCCCCATAAGGGACATCAATATGAGATAATGAACTAAATATGTATGGTAGAAAACATTGTATATGAAGTAACAACTCAAGTAAGACTGTACTCTGGTGTACCATAAGAGACCACCTGTAGTTATACTGTGGGAGAATGTACTTTATGTTCTTCATATTACTTTACCTTTACTGTATATTCTGTGCACAACTATATTACAAAGGACCAATTGATTAGTAGTAAACTATATCGGGATCGTCCCTGGATAGGTTCTTCCTTAACCCCTCGGGCTACCACCCGTGATAGGATCATCCCTGGCTAGGTGATTCTTCCACCCCTCGGGCTACCACCCATCAATAAACAATATACTTTACTTTTCAATTTCCTTTGAGATGGTTCTTTTGGTGGTCACAATATTGGAATTGTAGGACTGTATATGTAACATGTGACATGTAGATAATTATACAAGACTATATGACAATGAAAAGAGCACGTTACACAATTAATGAAATGCATATGAAATGGAACAACTCATGAACTTTATTTGGCAAATAGAACAAATGTAACTTGTCATCTATGTGTGTTTGCTGGTCTGAAAGTGACAATGTATGGAAGCCTATGAACATATGAAAGAGTGTAGACACAGTTAATAGTTGTGTCGGAGTTGGTAAGTGCTTTTATGTACCAAGGAAGGATCTAGATTTCATGCCAAGTAATACGAAATCAAGTAGCCTTACATACCTCATTGTATGACCTTGTTACTAATTCGAAATAACCTTCCCTTCATTCAAATACTTACCTAGAACATAGTAGATTATAACACTAGTATTAGTAGCCAATACATACACTTTGGAAGCCCAATCTCATAGAAAAACAACATTCGGGCAGCAAGCGGACAATTATAAATCGTAGCGCATTCTTTCAACCATGTCGCCTCTAATCATATTTTCTAGTACATATTCACATATACACATCCTGTGCTGTCTTTTATAGTGCCATAACATTCTTACAAAGCACAGCATATAACAATTCTACACAATCTACAAACAGACAGCATAACGTTACCTCCCTTTGCTACATTTCGACGTCGACAATTCCAAACCTGTCCCAACTCTAACCAAACCGTTCCAACAACATTCATACATAAAAATAGCCTTGAACCAGTATCAAAATAGTAAGAAATCAGTCACTAAGGACATGAGGCAATAGCCTTCTATCCAACAGTCCACAAGTTCCAATCGACATTACACTTAAGATAACACAATAAAACGTGTTTGTTAAATGAAACCAAAATCAGGGCAGCAACCTTAGGGTGATGTTTATAACTCAAACCATGTTAATAACACCAAGTTCGCTTCATAATACAACTCACAAACCATAGAGAAATCAACAAAACAAAGGCAAGTGTGCAACAACTTTCTACACACATGTTGTCCAACAAATTTCAGCTAGCATAACTAGCATCTACTTCTTGTTTTTCATGACGAAACTATACTAAATACACAATTTTATTACCTACCCTTGTCTTCAATGTTTAGAGGCTCATTAAGAATCCTAAAAAAGTCGTTTTGCTACTTCACAAAGTTCAGAAAAGTTGAGAGGACATTTAGAGAGCAAATATGATTTTTGTGGTCAAGTTGAGAAATGACTTTTGGGAGCTGCTTTGACCACTTTTTATGGTGTGGTTTGGCTGACCTAATGAGGCATTCTTAGCCTTACTTCACTAAGGAGGTGATGCAGCTCCTTGCCCCTCCGCTGTCTTAAGTTCAGGTCTAGCCATCTCCACTGTCTTAAGTTCAGGTCTTTCTGCTTAAAGATGTATTTAAGGCTCTTATGATCAGTATATATGTCAACACGGAACCCATACAAATAGTGGCGCCATATTTTCAAAGCAAACACAACCGCTGCTAGCTCAAGATTATGTGTTGGATAATTTAAGAATTCACTTCGAATGAAGAAATTAAGAATATTGTTTCCTGATATCTCAATTTGAAAGCAAAGTGAACTCCAGTGGTGGGCTACTTTCCAGATCCCAATCCCAAAACATAAAAAAGGCTATAGAACTATATATAGTCCTTTTGGTGTGGTGCTTTCTCGATCAACTATCTGACTTTAATGAAGAAAGACAGTGTTTTCTTTTTCTCTTAATGATATATATGATATAAGAAATTTTTTTTAAGAGTGCTCCTAATCTTAGAAGGAGATGAGCTACCTAGATCTTTGTATATACTGGTATCTGAAGAGAGAAGAAAAAGGAACTCCACCCAAAAGGAACTCCACCCGCTCCAATTCCTATTATGACGATTGCGAGAAGATCGAGTAGGACAAAAGTAAGAAGGAACGGGAAGGCACGTACAGGACAGAAGTCAGACTTGGCTTTAGTATAGAGGGATGAAATGCTAAAAGAGTAAAATATAATATTTCTCATTGGAATTGGAAAGAATGATTTCATGCATATCTCATACGGTCGTAGCTGTCTGGATGCATAAGAAATTACCTTACCCATACTATGTCAATACATACCTTAATCCAACTCCTGAAGCATCGCAATACACTGTATACCCCTCAGTGCCTTCTCGAAGTACTAGCACAGGTGCAGAAGTTAGCCTATTTTTCAGGTCCTGGAAGCTCCTTTCACACGCATCATTCCATTGGAACTTGGTTTCCTTATGTGTCAGCTTTGTTAGAGGTGCAGAAATAGAAGAAAAACCTTCAACAAACCTCCTATAATAACCAGGCAAGCCTAGGAAGCTCCGAACTTCAGTGGGTGTTGTTGGTCTTGGCCAATCTTTCACATCTTTTATCTTTTGTGGATCAACCCTTATTCCCTCATCAGACACAATATGACCCAAGAATGCCACTGATTTTAGCCAAAATTCACTTTCAGAAAACTTTGCATACAACTGTCGATCATGAAGAATTTGTAACACCTATCGCAAGTGATCTGCATGATCCTCTTCTGATCTTGAATATACTAAAATGTCATCTATTAATACTATTACGAACGCATCCAAGAAGGGCTTGAATACCCTGTTCATCAGATCTATAAAAACATCTAGTGCATTTGTTAGCCCAAATGACATAACAAGAAATTCAAATTGACCATAGCGTGTTCTAAAGGCTATCTTGGGTATATCTTGCTCCTTCACCCTCAGTTGGTGATAACCTGATCTTAAATCAATTTTTGAAAAGCACTTGGCACCCTATAACTGATCAAATAAATCCTCAATCTAGGGGAGAGGGTATTTATTCTTAATTTTCACCCTATTCAATTGTCGATAGTCGATACACATTCTCAAGGTGCCATCCTTTTTGCATACAAATAGCACTGGTGCACCCTAGGGGGACACACTAGGTCTTATGAAACCCTTATCCAATAAGTCTTTTAACTGCTCTTTTAATTCCCGCAATTCTGCTGGGTCCATTCTATATGGAGGGATAGAAATAGGTTGAGTGCCTAGAAGTAAGTCAATACCAAAGTCTATTTCTCATTCAGGAGGTAAGCCTAGAAGTTCTTCAGGGAACACATCGACAAATTCATTCACTACCGGAACTGATTGAAGAGTTGGTGATTCTGCCTCCATATTCCTCACTCTAACTAAATGACATATATACCCCTTGGATATCATCTTTTTGGCCTTAAAATAAGAGATAAACTTCCCCGTTGGTGCCCTAACATTGCCTTCCCATTGAATAATTGCCTCATTTGGAAAGTGGAAGTACACACTTAGTTCGGCAATCCATGATGGCATAACATGTAGCTAACCAATCCATACCCATTATAACACCAAGTGCCTTGCTAACATCTTAGGCAGTCCCTACTTCGAGCTAGGTCTCCTAGCACAAAGTAGATTCTTGCGATCTTCTGGAAATGGATATCGATAGTATTTCTGTCATATGACATGCATTTCATCTTGAAGAATTATCTTCGCAACTTTTCTCTTCGTTGCCTAGTATCCCCAAAGATGACTTCCATAAGGATATTCAAGTTGCCTGTGTAGTCTTTGGATGTGAGGAAGTAGTTGTTATATTACAATCTTCGCGCGTTCCACCAATCCTTGAGAATGTCGGAGAACCTTGAAATTAACTCTTACATGATCATGTACTTCTCACGCTCGACCAAATTATTAGTGACCATCCAAGTGTAGAAGTGTTTGATTCTTTGAGGCTACTGTGAGACTTTAATATCATCGAGAGTGATAGTGTTAAAGCCAGTTCCAAATGGTTTTGGAGATTTTGTCACTGGATCTGGCCTTCGTTCTGGAATAGGATCCTCTGTCATGCTATCCTCATTGTCATTTACTTTGGAGACTTCAGGATCTTTCTACTGGTTCATGAAGAATGGCGCATTGTCCTTCTCATCTGATGTAAGTGATGATTCTACAGTTTTTGCAACATATTCCTTAGAATCGTCGACATATTCCTGGAAATCGATTGACGGGGAATCCTCACTATCTTGTATGTATCCGTCTTAGGGACAATTATCCTCAACTAAGAACTCTGAGGTGATATTTTCTTGCTGTTCATTGCATCGGAGATCTTCATTAGATGGAACTTCAGATTTTGAGGTGGTTTTATCTTGGTGGTCATTGAATCCAAAATTTTTATCGATTGCCCTGAGATAATCATCAGTTGGACTGTCTGCTCTTAAGGCGTAATGCTTTGGAACCTCGTGATGGGATTTGATCGGTTTAGGTTCGAGGAAGCCATGATTTTTGGGTTGCCAGTCCTCTTCATTGATGGATTAGATTATATCATCCCATGCTTTATTTTCATTTGTTTTTTCTGGAGATGATACTTTGTAAGCGTAAAAATGTAGACGTGGAAGGACTAGGTCTTTCTTGCAGTTATAGTAGATGCATCTTAAGGTGGTGCTCTTTTTTTTGCGAGTGTTGTATCTAATAATAATCATAGTTACTGGGCCCACAATTTTTTTTCTTCTCGCCTTTTGTTGTGCTTCTTCGGCCTGCTTTTGGGTCGCTGCTGTCGCATCCTTTCTCTCCTACACGAACTTAGCTACATCAAACTCTGGTTTTTCCTTTTGCTGGGAAGCTTGAGGTGTACCAGAGAAGACTTCAGCATGAAGCTCTCCTACTTCAGTGAGGAGTAAGGTTGTGAGCACAGGGGAAATAAAGTAGGCCTAGTTGGAGAAGTTGATCTCCTCCTTGGCTTGGGACTACCATATTTCAAGCTTTAAATCTGCTCCTTAAGGGTAGCTATGTCATTCTTTTGTTGCTCTAAGAAGTGGGATAGTGACGTTCCTGGAGGATATAAATCGAGCTGTATTGTTTACAATCTGTGTTCTAGTGCTCAAATAAGTCAGGCATGTTGGTTAGGCGTCTCTGCCATCTTCTTTTCCATCAAGTCCATCTTGGTTTGTATCTTGCCTCAAGAATGTACGACTTGTTTGATAGAATGACCAATGCTGGACAACGTCTTGTTTTTGACCATTACGTTCTCTGATAGCCAGTTGAGGGTTGCCTCTATGTCTCCTTGTGGCATATGTTCTCCCATTGGTAGGATAACTTTCTTGTGTGGCATTTTTGGAGCGTAGCTCAGGTTATCCCTTTCAAAAGGTTGGTATGGGGGAAAAGTATACGACGTGCTGGAGCCTGTGGGTGATAGCATGAAAAGTGAAGGTGCAGGCTCATTTGTGATAGTGAAAGAAGGTTCATCGCAGTGGTAATCTTCATCTATAAATATCTCATCATCTTGGCACTCTTGGTAGTAATAGTCGATGTCCTATGGTATGTGGCCCGTAAAGGAACAGCGTGACCAGTTGACACATTGAGCATCCATATCAAACTGCCTACTCCAGTTGTCAAACTGATAGCTACCAAACTCATATGCAAGCTTTGGATTTGTATGTTTTGAGTTATCATCAAAGGTTGGTACATATGTATGGAGAAGGCAGTTTTGTGGAGCCTTTTAAGGTGAGAGTGGTCAAAGATTATGGCGACTATTTCATCGGATTTTCTGGTGAAAGTAGGCTTAATGGACTAGAAAGGTTGAGGGGAATTTCTCAAATTCTCGTAGTTTATGATCCATGAGGTAGGGAGAATGTTGATGAGCTCCTCCTTGCTGATTTGTCTAAGGATCTGGATACAGTGAGTCATTCTATTGGTGGCGTCTATGTTTAGGAAGAAAGCATCTTGGCCACCGGGGAGTGATAGGTCCATAGCATGGATCTGAACTCACCAAGGTAGCTGGTAGTGCAGAGTTGCCTGGATAGCATCTCTAGCTTGTGGAGCTCTGAGTATCTGGACCTGGATATTCAACGCCTCCGTAAGGTATGGATCGTTTAGGGACATGTTGAAATTTTGATAGATCGCGATGACCGCAGTCCCACCGTTGAGGGTGATTTCAGAGGTGCCCAAATTCGCATGTGGTACTAGTTGTATCGAGTATCCAATAGGTAAAGACGTGTCACTACAGGCTAGCCTTTTGTTCCGTGATACGTCAACGCAACTCTGACGGCACTAAAATGTATATGGCTGAACCCCAATCTTTTCCACTAGCGTGGAAATTCCTCTGGTAGCTACACTGTGATGAATTGTTCTTCTTGGCTCGCAAGAATAGGGTGTTGGTCAATTTTTGAGGCAGAAACACATTGTTTTACTCATGTGGGTTTAGGTTGGACTAGGACCATATTTGTAACCAAGGATTACAGGTCGTTTTGGCAAAGGCAGAGAATGGGTTCAATAGAGGTAGATGTGTGAAGGATATTTTCTTTTCTGGGGTACCACATCTACTTCATAGAGATAATCGTATTTGCAAAAGAGTGTTTTGCTCCAGGTTGGAGTCATATCTACCTTGGAAAAGGACTTTCAAAGACTTGACTCTAAAGATAAGGACATAGATTTATAGGAAGAAGACGAAGATGGTAAAGACACTGAAATAGACACTTTTTTTTTTGGACTATAAAGACACAAACATGTATTTGTTCTAAGTTTCTATGGACAGACTCCATATTTGTTCTAAACCTCTAAGGAACAGACTCAAAATTGTATACGTAAAGATTGTACAAAGATTTATGGCTAAAGACTCGGAATTTGAACACATGAACTGGAATGAAAAAGTATGGAGAGTTTTTTTATGTCTATGGACTCAAAGTAAACACACAGACTAAAGTAAGCACACCACTGAAAGTAAATGACTGAATAATTGAAGTTGCCAGTATAACACAAGAGAAATACCTTATGAAGACCTCGTTCCTCCCTCCGAGGCGATGGAGAAGGGGTTGGCTCTAATACCATGTAGGGCGGTGAGGAGGCAAGTAGGGGCTAGGCAAACACCACTTACAGGACTGGGACCCCCGTGGCCCGGATAGGTTACAGGAGGTATGGGAGCATATGCCATGCAAGATCACTAGATGCACCCCTACCACAACATTTTCAGCATTCATATCCATAATAGGAGGCATACTATCCCATGTGCACTGGGTTTTTTACCACAGTAACGACCTTACCAACCAAGTAATAAACCACATGACAGGTTTGTCAAATTTTTTGGGCTTTCCACACTGGCTTTGAGCGACTCTCCCTGACCTATAGCGCCCTTTTGATGTGATGGTCACGCTCCAATAAGAAAGCGGTCGCTATTAGTAATTAACTAACTGAAGGTTAGGGTCGAATCCACAGGGAATATAGGGCTTGACTACAAGAATTCACTATTAATTATTTCGAGTATCTACAACTAGAATCTCTAAAGGGGGAGGGGGGTTGTGATTCAAGAACACAAATAAATGGACACTATACTACGATGCGAGAAAACATACAATTATAGGGACAACTTTGGAATTGTGTTCCACATGGTTTGTTGACTCGATTAACCTAGATAACATAAATACAATTAGAGATTCGCATGCAGGATGGTAATATAGGTTTTTTAGCCCTCTTGTGAAGGTGAAGGTCAAACTTCACCATGGCGCTTGGTCGGCAACGATGGCCTGCCAACTAACCGTTACTTATTATCCCAGTCAACATTCCCTTGGTCAAGATTAGTTGATTAGACCAGAATACATCAATCGAATCTTATCATCTATTTCCCTTTTCCTATTTGTCACTACCTTGGTCGGGATCATGATAGTAGGTGGGGTTTGGTATTGGCCATCACCAAAAAACAATCATAATGAAGAGAAATAGACAATACATGCAAAACCCCAATCATCGAAATGCACAAACCTAGGTCATTTCAAGTCAACTACCTATGGTTCCCACAACGCCAAGTTGTGGGTGCTTAGCTACTCATGGCTAAGGCAAAACCAACAAAAATTCAAATACAAGATATGATTCAGAATTTAACTCAAAGCAAAGAAGATTGAAGACACCACAAGTTGCAAATCACAAGCTTGATAGATTGATAATAAGTACAAAGGAAGGTTGCAATCCCCAAAATTGGGTTTTCCATGACAAAAATGAAGAACTTTTCTAGAACACTAAAATATTCTTAAGAGAACATTCAAAGGCACATTCAAAGTCTCAAAAGATGTAATTTCGTTCTTCTCTCAAAATAAAACCTAACTTAAAGTATTTATGGTAGTTACAAGCTTAACCCTAAGAATTACATTGAAAAGACAGTTGGCAGCTGGCACACCTCACAGGTACAACTCATAGGGTGACATACGAGTCGTAATCAGGGTATCCTATTAGGTTCTTGGCATCTTTGACTCAACTGGTATGACTCACTGGTACGAGTCGTAGCTTGGGGTATGACTCGTATGCTCCTTTCGTAGTCTAGGCCTTCAGTTGTTGATACAAAGTTTGTCTCTCTGTTTCCTACTTTGAGTACACACCTATACGAGTCGTAATGAGACCTACGACTCATAGGGTGGCCTCGTAAGGTTGACCTCCACTTAACAAATATTTGATTTTTGGTCTCTGTTTTTTGCTATGATAACACCCTACGACTCATAGCTTGGGTTACGACTCGTACGTGAACTTGTAGCTTGGCTACGACTCGTACATGAACTCATATGTCTTATGCTTCAACAAAATAAGCAATTTTCATCCAAAGTCATGCCAACATAACTTTTCTACAAGAACAATACAATAACATATAAAAACTAAAAAAGTCACATTAAGAACTCACAAAATCCCTTGTTTTAGGCATCAAATGTGCTGTATTTTGATAGCACATCAACAACCTCAACTTAGAATTGTTTCTTGTCCTCAAGCGACGACTCAATCTATGTAGACTATGAGAAATACATAGCAACTATAATAATGGCATATACATCATTCACTCTAATTCATGTACCCAACTATCATTCTCAAAACTAGATTGGAAAGCTACGAAGCACAACAAAAACATGATGATGAATCTGGCAACCTAACTATGATATGCAAAGGCCATCAACCAACCACAATAACTGGTATAGCCATATGCTAATTAAGTAGTGCAAATGCCCTTATAGAAAAATCGTTCCTCTTATGCACTCAAAAAGCATTTAGAATTCAGGGACTAAGGAAGCATTCTTACTCTCACAAATGAGATTCATGCACAATGACTAACATCATAGGCTTGCCTCGATATTCATCTTCTGGCTTGGTGACAAAGTGGATTTGGATCACTTCAGGACTTAAGGCTTGTATCATAGGTTCAGGGGGCTTTGGTGTGGAATTTTAGGCAAGTAATGACTAAACGCTATCCTTGAACCATGTTTACCAACACTTTTGCCTTCATAACCAAACCATTTTCACTAAATCCACCCTGATTATCCTGTTTCAAGCTTTTCCCGAGTGCTTTCTTTCTATTTTTAGTTGTGCCTTGTTTATGAACTCAATTCTTGCTACTTTTTCTCCACTCAAGGCACTTTTAATCTCTTTTTTTTCGGGCTTATAATTTTTCATTTATTTTTTTATTTCCCAACTAACCACCTTATTGTTATTACTTTACCACAATAAGGGCCACCCTCAACTTAGGCTTTTAGCCTGAGGTAAAGTACACAATATCTATTCCCCAAACCAGGGCCATAAGTTGTATCCACCCTTAACTTAGGCTTTTAGCCTCGATCAAGGTTCACATATTCAAGGATAGACCAGGGCCAAAATCAAGGTATTTCTTCAAACAAGATTAAGCTAGTACGGTGTCAAGAAAGAATGAGTACATGAGAAACTCAAAAATCTGGAACAAGGGATTCACTCACTCATTTGGTAGGTCATTAAGGCTAAAAGTGGGTTAAAGGAACAAAGGCCTAAGATCCTTTCCAAATCAACCACATTACCAAATCAATTTAAGAGTAGCAAGGCAAGTTCTGAGTCCAAACATGATGCATGAATATGGCAAAATAAGCTCACAATACACATGACATTGCACCCACAATCAAGTATAGACTCACAGGTCCTTCTTCAACCCTCAGCTTACCTTCACATTATAATAACAAACATTGCCAGATACTCAAAGTGCATGAGTGCATCAATAACCACAACCTTAAAAATTTTAAGGGTACCCAATTTTTCATCAAAATTTTAAAAGCATTGAAAGACTCGATATATGCCAACAGATAATACTACTATGTATTTATAAACTATTTACACTACCTAAAACATATCGGTTCAACAACAAATTGTCACAAGCAAAAAGAAACATGACAAGAAAACCTTGGGATCAAAAATAGGGAAAGTTATAGACTCGAGGCTTCTCATACTTCACCTTAATCCATAACTTCCTACACCCCACCAAAATAGAATACTTTGTCCTCAAAGTAAAGACAAAAATGAAAAACCAAACACGATAATACACACACACACACACACACATACATACATTAAAAACCAAAAACTAACACC
>JAPFFP010044415.1:0-12436 GCA_026153255.1 Solanum medicagineum
GCGAGCCATAAAGAACCTCCGTAACCTAGTGTTTCAAACAATTTTAGCTATCGAAAAAGTCTACAAAACCAGGTATGACTCGTAAAGTGGCTACGAGTCATAGACTAGGTCGTAGAAAATTCTAGTGAGTAATTATTTCCATGCAGGGATCTATGAGACCTACCTACGAGTCGTAAAGTGATTTACGACTCGTAGAAGGCGTCATCTAATGGAAACTCAGAAACATCAAGTTTCTGGAATTATGCACGAGGGGCAATTACGACTCATAGATGTCTCTATGGGCTGTAAAACCCACTCTTGAACTAGAAAATACTCAATCAACTTAGTTTCTAAGTCCGTCAAACGAACCCCAAAAAGACTATTTCAACCAACAAATTATCAGCATCGAAGCAAGAACACACACACTGACATGACTTACACGCCAAATCCTATCACCCCTAACATGTTCAACATACATACACCCCATCGAAAGTGATTTAGCATGGATTATGCTATGATTCCTTCCATTTCTAAATGATTCAAACAAGATCATGTACCTATGTCATCATAACAAATTCACAAACATAAGTACTCAAGCACGCGCGGTAAGTGATTCAATACGTACAAACACAATTAACATTCACAAGGCCAAAATATCAAATTCTGGGATTTAATTAACGATTAAAATGTGGCAACCTGATTTCGACTAACACAATTTAAGTTCAAACAAGGATTGTGTGTCTAACCACAGTGCCCCACACAATTTTCAAACCAACTATTCAAACAAGGCAAATTAAGGGTGTTAATGCAACCAAAACCTTACCAAGTTTTGAGATTAAATTTAGGAGGATGAATAAGGTGACTTAGAAACAAAACCTTAGGGCCGCTGGAAACATAGGTGTATGGTGGTTGGTGGTTGGACCCAAGAGGGGTGGGGTACGGTTGGGTGTTTTTGGTAAATTTAGGTCAAATGTGGAGTCAAATTAATTTGACCCTCTATTTATATTTTTTCGAGTCAATTAAACTTTTACTAGGCCTGGAGTCTATGAAACCTCTATTACTGGTCGTAGAGAAGTTTACAGCTCCTAAATCATGCTTTCGTAGAACATCCAAACCCTAGTTTTCAAGATTAGGGTTTACAGTGCAGGCCATGATTCGTATAGTGTTTTATGGCTCGTAGAGTTGATCATAGAACCCTCAACAGTTAGCAAATTTATAGAAAACTTACCTGGGCTCCACGAGCCCCATTCACGACTCATTGTTTGATCGACAAATAGTAAATTTAGCTCGTGGACTAGAGTGCATCTTTTTATGCTTACTGGAATTCTCTATGAGGTGGGGTACAAGTCGTAAAGTGGTTTATGGACCGTTGACCCAATCGTAGAGACCCTACTTGATGCTCTTCTTAGCCAAACTAGTTGATTTAGTCCAGTACCTACATACACTTCATTAAATACACTATTTCCCTATATGTAACCAACCCAATGTCTGAAACTACAATCAAAACACAAGAAAAGAAACTACCTATGATTCCAAAAACTGAAAATAAACCTACAACTTTGCTATTACATCAAATGTCTTGGGTTGCCTCCCAAGTAGCGCTTGATTTACTTTCACGGCATGACTTAGGCAAATAGGGTGCTCAGACTTCTCCAATTGCCCAGACTTCACTCTTTAACTCATCAGGGTGCTTCATGGACTGACACATATCGAAGACAACTTCTTCATATTCATTCTAAACTTGAGTTGACCAACTTCTATATTCGCTAGGGCTCGTCTAGTGGCTAGGAATAGTCTTCCCAAGATGATCAAGATGTCAAAGTCAACTTTGCAGTCTAGGATAATGAATTTTGCTGAGCTTCTCAACTTTCACCAGCATATGATATAATATCCCCACAGGCTTTTTCACCGTGTGATCCCCCATCAGTAATTGCATGCTAGTTGGAGTAGGAGCTCCCAATCCAAGCTTCGTGTAGATCGCAAAGGGCATTAGGTTTATGCTGGCACCTAGATCACATAGTGCCCTTGTGAACTTTACATCTCCAATGGTGCAGGTTTTGGTGAAAGCACCTCGATTTTTGTGCTTCTGAGGTAAGGACCTAGTAGCAATAGCAGTGCAATGTTGAAGCTCTTGGGAGAGCTCCTTACTTACAATGTGCTTTTTGTTGATCAAGTCCTTCATGTACTTCGTGTTTCCTAGCATCTTCTCCAATGCCTCGATGAGAGGAATGTTGACGGAGAGTTGTTTTAGCATGGAAAGAAAGTGCTTGAACTTGCCTCCTTCTCTTTCTTTTTGATTCTCTAAGGGAAGGGAGGATGAGGCTTAAGAATAGGCTTAAACCTTTGTGGCGCATCAATTGCTTCACTCACCCCATCCTTCCCACTATCATCTCTTTCAACTACATCCTTTGCTGCAACCATCTTCTCACGAACATCTTCTACATCTACCGACATAGAAGGTCAATAGTTCTCTTTCCACCCCAAGTAGTGACCACCACACACTGACCTTTATTTTTTCAATTTAGCACTGTATTTCTAGGTAGTGTACCCATCTGACTCTGATTAAGCTAAGTCGACACTTGACTAAACTGATGCTCCAGCTATTTGATAGCCTCAGAGTGAGGCTCTATTTTTCGATTAGTAATTGAAATATCTGATTCCTTTCCCCTCAGAGTCTCATCCTGCATCTTAGCCTTCTTCAATAAGCAATAAAATATCTCCTCAATTCAGAAATTGCTTGCCCCTTCTTTGCGATTTTGTAGTGGCACATAAGTACCATTTCTGAAGCATTCTCTGCGACCCCAATCTGTATCGGGCCCTTGTTCCTATAGTATTCTTTGTGGTTGTCCCTACAAGCTCTATCTCTACCATAGTTCCATCTTTGGTTTTCATTACCTTGGCATCAATATTTCTGATTGGACCCTTGGGTGTTAGTCCGGAAACCCCTATCTAATCTGCAACAAAACATGCATCCTTATCATAGTATGGCTCCTCGTACATGGGTGAACGTGAAGGTTAGTGAACCACTTTCGCTCTTTGTTGGCCCTGCTTTATCATCACATCCATGCTTTTGCAAAGCTGAGCAAGTTGTTGCATGATTTTTGTCATTAATTATGGCTTGATTTGGCCCCACACTGACAGCACATGAACTCTTTGTGGAGGTTGTATCCTGCTACCCCCATGCACGGTATGCCTTAACCACTTTTTCCATTCACTCAGCAAGCCTTGCAAATGGTTGATCTAGAAACATGCCACTCATGATAGTGTCAGCACAGGCTTGACTGTTCTTATTAAGGGCACGATAAACAATCAACACAAGGTATCAACAACTATTTTGTGGTCAGGGACATTCCTCATACATTTTGTGAATCGCTCCCAAGTAGTGCTTCTCGAATTGCCAGGAAGTAGCTCGAAGTTGTTGATCTGGTCCTTTAACTTGAGCTTCTTCGGTCTAGGGAAGTACCTCTTAAAAGAGGCCTTCTGCATTTCTGCCCAATCGGTGATTGAACTTTGCGAGAGCTAAGATAGCCATAATACAGTATTGCTCATAAAAGATAATGGGAAGACGCCACAACATCCGTAGATAGATTTTGTGTCCCCATCATACTATTAGACAAATGCCACATTGTGTAGGTGGCTTTGTGGACCATCTAATGGTAAGCCTCCAAATAACCCATGGTTTTGTAGCATGTGAATTAACCCACTCTAGTCTGTGAACTTTGTGTCTGCCGGTAGTGGTGGCAACACAATAGCTCCAGTCACCTCCATAGCGATAGGATTGAACCTTTACTAATTCCACTAGTAAGCATTGGCATTGAAATCCTAAGGCCATGGAATATCCTCCAAAGGAGGTGGATTCTCATTCCCAGCATCCTCGTTATTGTTCCTAACTAGAGCTATATTGACCACATTGTTAGCTATGTCTTGGGTCATTCTTTTTGATGTTTTGTGGATTTTAGGATCAAACGGAGCTGAGGGATTGTCTTGACTCCTAGTGTTGGGCATACACTACTCATACACCTTGGAAAAGAACTAAAACAACAAATAAAAGTAAAATAAGGGAACTAAGGATTAACACTCAAATTACTAATGAATTCACTTAAGTCTAGCCACATTCCCCGACAATGGTGTCAAAATCATGATGTCGCCCAAGTTACACCTCCTTTTTAAAGGATAAAGCAGTCGTTGTCAATAATCAATGAGAAAAGTAAACTAACTATCACTAGAGAAAATTAATAACAAAGAGAAACTAGGGTATTGTGTTCCCTATGATTCCCCAACTTAGTATTACCAGAGGACCTAATTTTTGTCTAGTCTATAGCATACAGGATGACTGTCATGACCCAAACCTAGGGCCTAGACATGACATGGTGAATGGGAACCCGCAGAGACCCCAAACAAGCCTCTTAGCATATCAATCACACATCCGTGGTAATGGAAGTAAAATAAACAATAACAAGAGATATAATAAAAAGGGAGCTGACACTAAGGGAAATCATGATATTCTTAAAAGCATAAAGAGTCAAGCTCATAGCATAAGTACATCATAATATCCAACAACACCTCTAACTTGGAACGGAGCAGGGGCAAAGACACTTTCCGGGCTCACCCTCATAATAGTAAGTGTTCAACATAAAGAAGTCTCAAAATAGCAAGAGTAATGTAGATAGTGTCCTAGGACTTGAGGACTCAGCAAAGCTTAACTCTAATATATCAACTAGCCACGTAGAGGATGATCAAAAAGAGCTCCGGTCACTGCATGAAAATATCATGTAGGCATAGAGTATGCGTTAGTACATTTGAATGTACTAAGTATTCAGGATGCAATGGAACAAAACGTAAGCCAATATAGTCAAAATGCATAATCATAAGCAATAGATATATAATCTCAATATGGCATGCATGATCAATGCACATAATAAAACATACTTGTATATCATGCATCTTGCACAATATATATAACATTCATATGTGGGAAGCCACCTCAACCGACATAGATCAAGTAGCTACAACTTGGAATTCAAGACATGGCACCCCCTCAATAAGGTGGACGAGCATCACACCCCCCGACTAGCTATGGTCTACTTAGCAAGGCCAACCAAACATGATAACATGACTAGATAGATCCACTAGTATAGTAAAGGTAATAATAATAGTCCTTGGTGGGAACATGACATGAGTAGCTCTTGAAACATGCTTGACCTCTAGTACTGAGCCTAATTGAACATGAGAGTAGAACATAATCATAAGTGACCCCTTGCTTTAACATGAATGTAGGCCTTAACTTGATACTTGTAAAATCATAGATGCTTTTCATGAATTCAATACACACTTGAAAGCCCTTAATCATCATATACTCACTTGACTTGTACATCATTAAATAGATCAACAATAACTTGAGAATTGTTGACTTGACATTTTATCAAACACATGGTGGATTCATGATACTTGTGCAAAATTATGCAATTCAAGAGTGAAATAAGATGAGTAAACTTAATGCAAATCAACCCACCAACATGTAGTAAAACCCTCATGTAGGGTACCTAGAAAACCATCACAAAAGATCATAATAGTTCATAGTTGCATAGTTCAAAACATGCATAGTCTCAATGGATAAATCAATTAATGGTATGAGCTTGAAATAGATAGCCGTGCATAATCAATCAATATTTCACAAACATATTTTGTGCTCATTATTCATAATAAAAGATACCCATAGATAATACAACTTGAAAACATGCAATTTTCATGAAAAGGGAAGGTTAGGATCTATGGGTGAGAGGGACCCAATGGATGAAACCCACGTACCTTAAACCTTGAATCCTTAGGGATGAGGTTGAAGTAGTCTTAGAACTTGAATTAAATCCTTGAGTTCCAAAGTTGAGATGGAGATCCTTAGATTTGAATGATAAAATTGATAGGGTCTTAGAGGGATTTGAGAGAAGGTTTTGTGAGATATAAAGTTGAAAAAATGGCTAAGTATGGGTGATTTCTTTCTTTAGTGGGCATGGGGCTATGACTCCGATGCCCTTGGGTGCATAAGAAAAAGTAAGGAATATATTGTACTGGTCCGTGCCTGATCCACGACACAGGCAAAACGCTAAGAAGAAAATGTACTGCTATGTGCCCCTAGCTAATCGCCGCCAGGGCGCGAATGCTCTCTGGAAATCGAAAATTAGTGAAAATCATTTTTCACTATGGGTCCTCTAAAATTTAGGTTATGCCCATTTTCCACTCAATTTTCCCCCTAATCGAGAATATGAAGCCGAATTTTCAATATCACGCATGGGTTTTGAGATACATGGAAATTATGATTATGGGAATTCCAAAGAACAATTTTGCGGCATTACAATATCTCCCCCTTGAGAACATTCGTCCCTGAATGTCTGAGAAAAATGCATAAGAGTGGTAATAATGATGATTTCATCCCGACATGAATGCAACGAATGCATTCAAACATCAACTTTCAAAAATCTCAACATGAATGTCAAAAATTACCATAAACTTGCTACCATGAACATTAATGCATGCAAAATGACAATAGGGGTGAAATAAGACTTGAAATCATGTAGGGGACTTAAATTAGTACCTTCGGCTTGAGTAGAGTGGAAGTGATATGGATATCACTTTTTCCTGTCCGGCTCAACTTCCCATGTGGCACTTTCAACTTGTTGATTCCTCCAAAGGACCTTCATGGAAGCTACATCCTTGTTTCTCAAACTCTTCATTTGTTTATCTAAAATCTCCACTGGGACCTCCTCATAAGTCAAATTATCTTCTACAATGCCAATAACATCCAAGGGTACTATAGCACTTGGGTTACCCACACACTTTCTCAACATGGGCACATAGAAGACCAAATGAACCATATTCATCTCCATCGAACACTCCAACTCATATGCAACCTTACCCACTCTCCTCAAACTTTATAAGGACCTACAAACCTTGGGCTTAATTTCCCTTTCTTGCCAAACTGGACCACACCCTTCCTGGGTGAGACTTTTAAGTAAACCCAATCACCAACCATAAACTCAAAACCTTTTCTCCACACATCAAAGTAGAACTTTTTGTCTACTTTAGGATGTTTTCAATCTCTTCATTACCAACCTCACCTTCTCCAAGGCTCCCATGATCAAATCGAGACCTAGCGAAGCCATCTCCCCCACTTCAAACCACCCAATCAGGGATCTATAACGCCTACAATATAAAGCTTCAAAGGGGGCCATACCAATGTTTGAGTGGTAGCTATGTTGTAAGCAAATTCAATAAGTGGAAGATGTTCATATCAACTACCCTTAAACTCCAAAACACAACCTCTAAGAATATTCTCAAGAGTTTGGATAGTCCTCTAGGCTTGACTATCCGTTTGAGTATGAAAAGTCATACTAAGCTTAACATTGGCAACAAGACCTCTTTGGAAGGACCTCGAAAAGTGAGAAGTGAATTGAGCACCATGATCCGAAATGATAGACAATGACACCCCATGCAATCAAACCAATTCATGGATGCACAACTTGGCATAATCTTCGGCACCATAAGTAGTTTTGACCGGTAGAAAGTGAGCAGACTTGGTCATTGTATCCACAACAACCCAAAGAGAGTCAAAGTGTTTTCTAGTATTAGGCAACCCAACCATAAAATCCATTTTGATCTCCTCCCACTTCCAAGTCGGAAGTTTTATGTCTTGGGATAGGCCACCCAGCCTTTGATGTTCGGCTTTCACTTGTTGGCAATTGTGGCATTAGAATATGAACTTCGCTGTATCTCTCTTCATACCACCAGACCAATACACCTCCCTCAAGTCCCTATACATCTTTGTAGAACCGGGATGAATAGAATAGGATGCATTTGCGCCTATTTCAAGATCAACTCCCTTAAGTCATCAACATTAGGCACACACAACCTTCCTTGGTACCTAAGGCACCATCTCCACCTTGGGAGAAAACCTCCACTTTACCATCCTTCACCAAGGCCTTCAACTCTAACAATGCAGGGTCAAGCTCTTGTTTTGACTTTACCTTCTCAGTCCAAGAAGATTTAGAACCATCAAAAATCACTACACCACTATTTTCAACCTCATCAAACCTAATCCCCAATCTAGTCAACCGGTGAACTTCTATAGCCACCTTTTTGCCACCATCATTAATATGAGCTAGACTACCCATAGACACTCTACTTAGAGCAGCAACCACAACATTAGCTTTGCTGGGGTGATAATGCACACTCAACATGTGCGCTTGTTAGTGTTTTAATCAGATCTTGATGTGTGAGCTATACTTTATGATGATTCTTGGTTCTTTGCAACTCCAACACATATATCTACAACTCTTATGTTTATGTTGGAACCTAATTTGGTAGTTATGGATTCAAGACAGTGGACGCATCTTAAGACAAGTTATGTTTACGGTTTGACGTAGAAATCCCTGGGGGTGTGCTATTAGGGTTTTGGTTATTAATACTTGTACAAAGGATGTTTTGAAGTGCTTCTTGACCTTCTGCAACCTATACTCATATCCCTATAGTTTCATGTAGACTAGAAAGACTAGTTTGTCCATTTATGAATACGAAATCGAGTTGCGTTGCAAGGCAGTAAAACTGCCGAGAGGAGCCGGATTTGTAAGAATAAGACTCAGGTTTCCCATTTCTCTTGTTAGTTGCTACCTGTTAAAAGTGTTGAATGTTAAATAATCATGTAAATGAGTATTAAGGTACTCACACTCTTGTACAATCTTAAGGAAGTTGATTGAAAAAAAGGGATGTTGTATTGATCAACGACTTGAAATTGGTAGGGTTGTTGCGTGCTAAAAGATTCAGATTCGTGTAAAAACTTGTTCTTGTGCCTTTGTCACCTGCTGGTACATTTTAATGTTATCTTGGTATCTCACCTACGTTCTTGTATTTGTATTTGGTTGTGTTGATTATTTTGGGTCTCGCAAGGAACTTGTTTAATTATTAATTAATGTATTCACTTTCAAAAAAAATATCCCCTTGGCATAAAACCAACCCCTACTTCACCACTTTTTAACTTAAGTTCGTGCCATTAGAAAAATCTATTTTCTCGCATAGTTGGAAGGAATAAGGGAGAGGTTCTCTTAGTGAAAATTATTATTTTTTTTATGTAGTTATATATGTTAAACAAGGCTTAATAGTGAGTATTATATGTGGAAAAAATAGATAAGGAACGGAAAAAGCAAGTCCTTATTGGACCTTTTTCTCTTAAGACTCTTTAGACATAAAATATGTTTTCCCCCAAAGTAAGTCAGTTTTATGGACCTTGTTAGACCTTATTAACTCTCTCCTACACTTATTTTTCAAGAACACACACACAAAAAAGAGTCCCTTGGAGAAAAGTTGAGCAATTCCCTATCCTTTGGTAAGAGGTCAAAATCTATCTTTAAATTGTATAATGTTTAGTAATTGTGGAATATCTCATTGTATATAGATGTTTTTTTTTAGTGTGAAAATACGTTTTGAAACACAAATTCATTTACTACAATTTTTAAGTTTATGTAAAAGTTTAAATCTGCATGTATGGTATCGAAAGAAGGCATGGAACATAGTGAAAGTTCTGACCAAGTTTTTGTCGGAGAAGTCTTCTATGTGCAATTGTTAGTATTTTAATCAGATCTTGATGTGTGGGATGTGTTTCATGATGATTATTGGTTCTTTGCAACTCCAATACATGTATCTACAACTCTTATGTTTATGTTGGAACCTAATTTGGTAGTGATGGATTCTAAACAGTGGACGCAAGTTAGGACAAGTTTTTTTCCATGTTTTGACATAGAAATCCTTGGGGGTGTGCTATTAGGGTTTTGATTATAAATACTTGTACAAAGGATGTTTTGAAGTGATTCTTGACTTTCTCAACCTATATTCAAATACCTACAGTTTCCAAGTAGACTAGAAAGACTAGTTTGTCCATTTACCAATCTAAAATTGAGTTGCAATGCAAGGCAGTGAAACTACCGAGAAGAGCTTGATTTGTAACAATAGGAGTCAATTTTGGCATTTCTTTTGTTAGTTGCTACCTGCTAAAAGAGCTGAAGGTTAAATGAGCATGTAAGTGAGTATTAAAGTACTCACACCCTTCTACAATCTTAAGGAATTTGATTGAAAAAAAAAACGAATGTCGTATTGATCCATGACTTGAAATTGGTAGCGTCAGTTTCGTGTTAAAAGTTTCAAGTATGTGTAAGAACTTGTTCTTGTGCCTTTGTCACCTTATGGTACATTTTAATTTTATCTTCATATCTTAGCTATGCTCCTATCATTTTATTTGGTTGTGTTGATATATTTTTGGACTCGCATGGAACTTGTTTAATTCGCCCATTTGTATGAATTGCCTGATCACTTGACATCATTGTGTACTTTTTCCTTCTTGTGGCTGTAACTTTGTCACCATTGCAATGCCACTTGTTCAGATCAATTGCCTTCTTAATTTTGGATTTTTGGTTTGCCTCAAGGATGGAATCATTCCATCTTATGCACGAATTAGGAAACCACTCTTAATATGGTTCTTGGTTCTCTTGAAAATTGGGTCTCCACCCTTCTTGATACAGGGCTTCGGTCCTTCTCGATAAAGGGCTTTGGTCCTTCTTGATACTCGATTATATTGTGTGATGGTATAACATACATATTGCGCGTAACTTGGCACTTAAATGTCTAGTAAAAATTGTTCGAAGAATTCTTTACACTTAGATGTTCAAATATCTCACTTGATACTATTGATATATTTGTTTACTGGTTTTTTTTTACTATATTCCATTCGTGTTGCGCTCAACTTAATAATGATAAATTGAAAAATATAAAGGGTTCTACTTTTATCTTTATACATCTAAGCTTCATGCTTAACCATAGTTGTTTCTATCATAGAAGCATACTGAGTTGATACTTAAGGATGGCCATGGAAGATGACTTTTTGTGAACTTTGCACGAGACCACATTTGCA
Source organism: Solanum medicagineum (assembly GCA_026153255.1). Classification (NCBI taxonomy): domain Eukaryota; kingdom Viridiplantae; phylum Streptophyta; class Magnoliopsida; order Solanales; family Solanaceae; genus Solanum; species Solanum medicagineum. Next base: position 10,931 of record JAPFFP010044415.1, read on the forward strand.
TCTAGATATATATATATATATCATAGTAGTTTGGGACCAGTACATGATTTTCCTATTGCATATGTATGTATAAACTGGAAAGGCATGCGTGAATTACGAAACCGTTGGTTTTAACTAAAGGTTTAGCTAGTCTAGTTAAATTGGAGCTGGCGAGCATGTTTTTAATGTTACATTAATCGTTATTTTGAGGTAACTATGTAAAATGGAGTTTTAAATGGGTACTACAATAATCTGAGCAATGTATAAAGATCGCGTAAAATAATGGTTGAAATTATTGTGCAAGATACTTACGATTTAAACTTGAACTAGAAATCAACTTGACACGACCTTTAGAACAGTATCCTATACCTTTAACTATTTGAATTCATTAATTAGTTATGATTAATATGGCACGTGTTGAATTCTTCGCATGTCAGCAAGTGTTATGTAGACCTAAAATGTACAAAAGTGGCATCCTCCCGCCAGGGTTGCCACAACCATTGGGAATACAATTCCCAAGTTGACCCTAAAATTGAGTGTTTTATTGCATCGTAGTATAGTTTCTATTCATTTTTGTTCTTAAATGACAAAACCCCTTATCCTTTTAGAGGTTCTAGTTGTAGATACTCAAAATGATTGATAGTGAATTCTTGTAATCAAGCCCTGTATTCCATGTGGATTCGACCCAAATCTTCGGTCAGGTTAATTACTGACAGCGATCGCTTTTTTATTGGAGCGTGATCAGTCATCAAAAAATTATGGCGTCGTTGCCGGGGAATACAACTAGGTTTTGACTTGATTTCACAATTAGTTAGTTCAAGTATTAATTTCTAGACTTTCTTGTATTTTACTTTTATTTTTGTTTTTGTTGTTTGATTTTAATTGTAGGGTGTATTAGGTTGTATGCCCAACACAAGGAGCTAAGGCAGTCCATTAGCTCCGATCAATTTGGAGATCCATCGACTCTTTAGAAGAATGACTCAAGTGAATGAGGATATCGCGGTTGAGGAAGAAATGGATATGAATGATGATATGGGAAGAGAGGAGAATCCACCACCAAGGGATAACAGGCCACAGCTTAGGGACTTCAATGAGAAAGCTTATGAATGGAACCAATATCGCTTGAATCCTATGGCTATGGACATTACTGGCTCTATGTTGTTGCCTCCACTACCTGCAGACACTGAATTCTCAGTCTTAAGTGGATTACTTCAAATGCTCCAAAATTGTGGCTTATTCACAAGGCTACCTTTAGAGGATTCCCACCGTCATCTACATAATGTGGTCTTTGTTTGCAAGAGTGTCATGGGGACACAAAATCTTTCTCTTGAACTCGTTTGTTTGCGGGTGTTGTTGACACCCAATTTTTACCCGCCACGGTGTCAAATTAGTTATCCGGGCATATTTTATTTTTAGCGTTTTTAAACCATTATTTTCTTAAAAAAAAAATTTAATATAGCGCGTGGGGGCCACGCGCCCCCAATTATTCATTTCTCCCCTGCCTCTTCTTCAAACAGAAAGCCAAAA
>JAPFFP010044416.1:0-12436 GCA_026153255.1 Solanum medicagineum
TATTCTCATACTAAGAAATTGACTTTAACATCTATGCTCAATTAAGAATCCTTAATTAAAATCCTATATCATATGAAGGATGGCTCGGTCTTAGTTTAAAAAAATTTGGGATGTTACAATACTACCCATTACCTACTAGAAGGGATTATGACCTATGCTATATCCCTCACTTTCTAGTACAAGGTATTTGGATGATCTAATCATGCCATTTTTTTGTGTTAAACAAGTTATGTAAGTATAATCAATCTCAAGCATGTTTTATCTTAAGCATTGATTACACATGGCATAGTGAGCTTATATTCATTGGTTACGATTAAGCATCTTGTTTATTATAGCTTATGATCCTTGTTGCATTGCATCCCACATACTTAGTAAATTCAATCGTACTGATGTATACTCTATGCCTATATGATATTACCATGTAGGGACCATATCACCTTTTGATCATCCTCCACATGGCTAATACGATCTTTGAAGCAAGCTTTGTTGAGTCCTCAAGTCCGAGGACCCTATCTTTATTGTTCTTGCTGTTTATGAGACTTCTTTATGTTGAACACCTATTACTATGAGGGTGAGCCTGAAAAGTATCTTGGCCCTTGCTCCATTCTATGTTAGAGGTATTGTTGGACATTTAACGTACTTATGCTATGAACTTGACTCGTTTATGTTTTTATGATTATCAAGACTTCCCTTAGTCCCCCTCCCATTTATTTATATCTCTTGTGTTGTTTAGTTTGCTTCCATGACTAAGGATGTGTGAATGATATGCTAAAAGGCTTGTTTGGGGTCCCTTCGGTTCCCATTCGTCGTATCATATCTAGGCCCTAGGCTTGGGTCATGACAAACTTGCTACCAGAGCACTAGGTTGTTAATAGTCCTTAGAATCCAACACACCGCGTTGATTAGAGTCTTATTCATGGTTGTGAAGTGCGCCACAACTATGAATGGGAGGCTATGAAGCGTTTTAGGAAATGTTTCACTTCTTCAAGGTCTATATCGTGTTTTAGGTGTAAGATAAGGTTTATTCCCCTAATGTTTGCTCTGTGCTCTTCAATTTCATGCCGCTATAAAGAGTAAGTCCAAGGAGGGCCTGTGCACCCGAGGGGCAACCGACTTATCTCACACCTCAAGCTCCTCAAGATATAGGGGCCACCGAAGTTGAGTTCCAGAATGTCATTACTATGTTGGCCCATGCAATGACCAACCAATTGAATCAAGGGGTCCAAGCTTCTCATGCTCATGCTTCGGCCTCAAGTTTGTGGGACTTTACTAGAATGAACCATCCGAAGTTTCATGGGTCCAAGGCGGAGGAAGACCCCCAAGAGTTCATAGATGAGGTGTATAAGGTGTTAGCCATTATGGGGGTGAATTTGGGGGAAAAGGCGAAACTAGTGGCCTATCAACTTAAAGGTGTGGATTAAATTTGGTTTGTGCAATGGAAGATGGAGAGGGAAAATCATGATGCTACTCCTTTGGAGGAGTTCAGAGCCGCCTTCATCAACTGGTTCTTCCCTATAGAGTTGAGAGAGGCTAAAATGATGGAATTTATGAACCTTAAGCAAGGTTCCATGAGTGTGAGGGAGTATTCCCTCAAATTCAACAAGCTTTCCAAGTATGCTCCATATTTGGTGGCCAACCCTAGATCAAAGATGAATAAGTTTGTGTTGGGAATGTCTGACTTGGTGAATGAAAAGTGTCATACCACATGCTAGTGGGTGATATGGACTTGTCCCGACTCATGACATATGCCGAACCACTTGAGGGGGAGAAGCTTAGGAAGAGGAGTGGGGAGTGCAAGAGGGCTCTGTATGAGGGTCATTTTCAAAGTGCTAAGGGTGATCGTTTCCAACAAGGTCACGCACTTCAAGGAAAGGGTCCTCTAGTGCTCCAAACAAGAGATTTTCTAATGATGGCATGGTTAACCTACAATTCCAAGATGGCAATGGTAGGGCGAGTTTTCTGAAATTCCCAAAATGTGAAAAGCGTCATCATGGTAAATGCTTAAAGGATTCAAATGTGTGTTATGGGTGTGGGAGAGCAGGCCATAAGCTTATTGATTGCCCTTATGTTCGAAACAAGGGCAAGGATAGTCATCCTTAATGTCAAGGCGGTCATGTTGATCAAGGGGTTCAAGGTGGCAAACAAGCGGGTGCTCCACAACATAATTGGTTCTATGCTCTTCAAGGGAGGCAAGGAGGAGATGAGGTGCCCGATGTTGTTACCGGTATGTTAAAGGTTTTTGATTTGATGTGCATGCTTTGATAGGTATGGGAGCCACTATTTCTTTCATTATTCCTTTTATTGCTAGTAAGTTTTATGTGTGTCCCGAATTGTTATCTGAACCTCTTAGGTGTCTACCCCCATTTGTGAGTCTATTGTTGCTAGAAAAGTCCACAGGGGATTGTCCTATGTCCTTATTGCATAAAGTCTTCTCTTGTGATTTTGTTGAACTTTCCATGGTAGGTTTGGAGGTCTTGGGGTGGTTAGGTTGCATGCATGTCATGCTTCCATTGATTATAGAACCTATACTGTTATACTTCAATTCCCTAATGAATCCGTACTTGAGTGGGAAGTTGTGAAATGGTAGTTGAGGGTAGATTCACTTCTTGTCTTAAGGCCCAAATTGATCACGTAAGGGTTGGGGATGTTGAGTCTAAAATCCTTCCTATTGAGCCAGTTCCGGTAGTCAATGAGTTTCTTGATGTCCTTCCCGATATTTTGAATTTGTGGTAATGTCTTTTGCTAGACCAATGCCCTGGCTATGTTTATGGATCTCATGAATAGGGTCTTTAAACCATACCTTGATAGGTGTGTGGTAGTTTTGTGGCTGGTATATTGATTTATTTTCGGAGTGAAGAAGAGCTTGTGAATTATTTGAGGGTGGTCTTGCAACTTTGAAGGATGAGAGGTTGTTTACCAAATATGAGAAGTGTGAATTTAGGGTAACAAAGAAGTGGTTAGAGAAGTACACTGGTTGGATAGGTTAGAAATGAGGTTGTATGAAGTGAAAAAGTCATCATCCCACAAGAATTCATATACATGTATATATATACATGCTTCCAAGAGACAATAGTCGTTTCCAAAACCATTTAAATGCATTCTTAGGCTTAAAGGCCAAAACGTAATTTCATAGTCAATATACTCATGCATAAGAATAGCCCATTCATATACAAAATGGTGCAAGCACCCAAAATGCTTAAAGAGTCATATTCAATAGACATATATGTGATCACATTCTTGTCATAACAAATATTATATCAAAATCATATCATAAAACATAATTGGGTTTAACCCATCACATAATTTCTGAAAATAGTCCATTGTCATGAATGCAGATGCTATGAATGATATGAGGAAGGCTTGGGTAATTAGAATTAAATCTAAAATCAACAATATAATGTGAAATTGAAGTGAATACACCATTAAATCCATATTTAAATCCAAAATAAGATTACCTATGGGTAAACAAGTATTAAAAAGGGCATACATATACATAATTTCCTAAACTGATATAAATCATCATTTTATAATTCAAATCAACTTAAAATTAGTAAATAAACATAATCCATATACTATTTGAATTTAAGCAATCATATTATTCAAAATCCCAATTTAAAGTAAGCTAGAAATTCATGAAAATTATTTGAAAATAGTTTGGGTCTCCTTGATTGGAAGGTAATCAAGGATCAAACCCACATGCCTTCCTAAGATGAAGAAATCCCAAAGAATTTTGAAGAGAATTTGAGTTCCTTAGCTCCGAAGTTGAAATTCCCAAGAGATCTTTTGAAAGTTGTTTTTGAGATATTCAAATTATAAGAAATAGGTTTGAATATTTGCAATAGGTTTTAGGTATGTAGATAACCTTAGAATAGCTTAGGAATTCCTAAAAGATTAATAGAAATAACTGAATTTACGAAAACGCCATTAATAAATCATAGTAAAAATTTACCGAAAGTCACTTGACTAGAGAGTAAATGGGTCGTGTGACACTCTAAAGTCTGTGTGAAGTGCCCGTGAAACAACAGTTATAAAAGTTTTTAAAAATTTCGATCTTGAATCAACACTTAAAATTTTTCGCACGAACTACCAAACGGACCACTATACAACCCGTGTGGAGCCATACGATCTATGTGATGCTCCAATCTCCCCAACCTTCGGAAAATTTTGCAAAAAAACGTTACGAGAAAATGACCAAATACTTAGAACATTTTCACGCTGGAAGCTTCACGGAAGGCCAAACGGGCCGTCCCATGCCACACGAGCCGTGTAACTTGGGCGTGGCACCACATTTTGCCTAAAAAGGCATTTTCACGCCTAGTAGGAGGCCAAATATCTAGTAGCAAGGATAGTGGCAAGCCACACAGCCCGTGTCCCTGGCCATGCCCCTGGACTTAGTGCTCGAAAACCTCCCTCACTTGAAATATTGGCCAAGTTTGGTTCCACTGAGGGTCACACTGCTAGTGCCAAGGACACGACTCATGTAGCCCTATATGGGACAACACTTGGTGAAACTTTCATTCGAAAACCAAATTTCCAAGTGCTCACAACGTCATACAGAAACCGGGTAATTACAGTTACCTATGAGGAGGCAGGGTGATGGAGGTAGCAAATCTCAATCCTCTTCGCAGTACTACCAACTAGAGGTAGTTAAAGAGGTGCCACTTCTGGTATTGTTAAAGGTACAAATTGCTTGTAAGCCAAGGCTAGTCACCAAGATGAAGAGAGTTCACCAAATATTATCACATGTATTGTTCGAGTCTTTTCTCATGATGTGTATGTTTTGCATGACCCTAGTGCCATTTTAAATCTACATGTGGTCAATATGTCCAATATCCTTCTTGAATGTCTGCTTGAGACCTTTTGTGTTTCTACTTTGTTGATGAGTCCATCTAGCTGAGAGGGCCTATAATGATTTTACTATTTCTATCTATCATAGAGATACCTTCGTAGATTTAGTTGTGTTATAGATGATTGACTTTGAAGTGATTTTTTTGTATCGATTGACTTAATGCCTGTTATGACCCTACTTATTGGAGAACTCTGATGGCCAAATTTCAATTTCTGAATGTGCTTGTTATAGAGTGGAGAGGTAGTCCTACAGTACCTAACGACAAGTTTATTTTCTACATTAAGGCCAGAAAACTAATATTTAAAGAGTGTATTTATCATATTTTTCGAGTCAAGGATGATACCATAGAGTCTCCATCTCTCGATTACATTTGATTGTCTATCAGTTCCCTGAAGTGTCCCGATAATCTATCTAGAGTCCCTCCTGATATGGAGATTGACTTTGTATTGATGTTCTTCTCGATACTCAGACCATTTCCATCACTATATATTGAATTGCCCTTGTTAAGCTTAAGGAGTTGAAAGAATAGTTGAAAGATTTGATAGATAAGGACTTTATTAGGTCGAGGATCTCTCCTTGCGGCACTCTTATTATATTTGTATGAAAGAAAGATGGGTCCCTTTGGATGTACATTAATTATTGCTAATTCAATAAGGTCACCATAAAGAACAAGTATCGTCTCCCCATAATAGATGATTTATTTGACCAACCTCAGAGTGTCGCTTATTTCTCAAAGATAGACCTTAAATTTGGTTACCATCAATTCAAAGTGAGAGAACGTGATATCCCAAAGATAACCTTTAGGACCTATTATGGTGATTCTGAGTTCTTGGTCATGTCCTTTGGATTGACTAATGCACTTGTAGCTTTTATGGATGTGAAGAATAAAGTGTTCAATCCCTGTCTTGATATGTTTGTTATTATCTTCATTGATGATATTCTGGTCTACTCCAACAATGAGAAAGAGCAGGTTCATTACCTTTGAGTTGTTGTCCAAACTCTTATGAATAGAGAATTATATGCAATGTTCTCCAAATGTGAAGTCTAGCTGATATCAGTTGCTTTCTTGGGCCATATAGTATCAGGAGATGTGTTCAAGTTGATACCCAAAATATTGACGCAGTGAAGAATTGGTCCAGACTAACGCAATGAAGAATTGGTCCAGACCCACATCCCTAACTCATATAAGAAGCTTCTTTAGTTTGACTGGCTGTTATCAGAGATTTATTTAGGAATTCTCAACCATACCAGTACCATTAACGAACTAAGCTGACCCAAAATAATGTTAAGTTCCAGTGGTCTGATACTTGTCAGAAGAGTTTTCAGAAATTAAAGACCAAATTGAATACTACTCCAGTAATGACTTTTGGCTAATTGAATAGAAGATTTTGTTGATCTATTGTTACTGGAAGTAGTTCAATATTCAAGATAACGTTGGTTAGGATTCTACTTATGCTTCTACAGGTTAGACAAGGGACGAGGCTCCAAGCATCATTGCATTTTATGGGTATTAAGGTGTTCATTCTAATCAGTACTTACGTAACTTACTAATTACATCTCATGATTGTGATATTAACTTTAACTAGACTTGGGTGTATGCATTTTTGTGTTTTAGTTGATTTCTTTAAGTAGTGGATTGTTTAGGTATTGTAACTTTATGTTTAGCTTGCCTTTGGTGGTTGCATTTATTCTTTCCCTACATCATTTTGTGTAGAAGATTTCCCTTGTCGCTTGTTGTTGTTAACTGGTGTGAGGATGCTACCAAGAGATGAGTGCTTGTAGGTGAGACTTTTGTTGGGTAGTTGAATCTTATTTTGTTTAGAGGTTTCCTTAGAGTTGTGTATAAGGTAATGTAGTTGGGTAGATCATGGTAGTTTCGATTAATCGCTCGCCTCCTTTGCTATGGCCTTTCTTCAGATGTAGTGTTGTGACTTGTTCATTTGATCTTCCTGAACTTCTTTCTTTTGAGTGTCTTTGAAATTGTGTCATGCATATCTAGTGTTTGAGAGGTAAGAATCTAGTGTGTTAGAGTGTTGAGACTGATAAGAAAGTGATATTTGACTTAGAGGATTCATCTACAGGATGGAGCCAAAATGGGTCTACAAGATTTAGATGGTGCATATGGCTCTTTTGAAGCTTGTGTTATGATGTTTGGTAGATGGGATTGAGACTGTGTTAGAGTTGCTAAGCATAGCTAAGGATCAAGAACATCCTCCTGATGGACAGATATGTTAGACTTCTGATTTTAGATAGGTACTGCAAATGGTAAGGTTGTTTTGGTTTCTTCTGTGGTTGTGCATTGTTTAATATGGTGGTTTTTTTATGGCTTTAATTCTTTTCAGTGATCTGGTAATTTTGCTACTTCATTTCAGTTGAGTGAGGACTGGTGTTAAGGAAGGACTTGCAAAAGTTTTTGGAGTTTTCGAAGTACATTTGAGGTTATCTTCTAGGATGGAGTTCTATTAGGTGTTATTCGCTACGTGATGGTGCCTATGGGACATGCGGAGCATGTGAGCCTTTTCATCCTCATCTTTTTATGCTTGGAGACTATAAATACCTTCAAATTTTGTGGAAAAATATTTTTTTAGTAGTGGATGTTGTAATGACAATCCAGGTCATTTTCTCCACTTCTCTATTCTTTAAGCGTTTAAAGCTACTCTGTAGCAACCCCAAGTAATTTATGACTTGTTGACACTGACAATTCACATGCTTGGTCATTTATTTGTTTTTTATGCCCATTTTCGTGTTTTGGAGCCTTTGGAGTTTTGAAGAATTGACTTAATAAAATCCACTCGAAAGACATCCTCAAAATGAAACTCTAATGGTTCTATCATCTCTAGATGGTCATTTTATGCTACGAGCATGGCCTATTCTATTCTTGTGTCTTTTGGTGTGAGTTTTGCCATTAGGCATTTTAACCATTAAGATTTTGGCCTAAGTTTGTCTTTGGTCAACATTCTTCGGAATCATGACCTTTTGTGCATCTCGAGGCTTTCAGTCTCATTTTGAGTCCTTCGGGGGATTCTAGTTTATGATGGTGCATGGGCGTGCGACCAACTTTTAATATAATATGTTCACAAATGCAATAATCATAAATGGATCCAAAAGATAGACAACATTCAAAAGAAAACATCGAATGGAAATTTTGACTTCACCTTTGACTCTTGAATTTCCTTTTCTATAAGATTTTTTATACGATTTATGTTTATGGTGGCCTGGATAAATCTAGAGTACCTAATTGTACATCGGAGTCTTGGCTAGGTTTTCTTTGGCTGTTCCAGTGCATATAATTTTGTTCATCGCGATCATGCACAAACACGTGGCCTCGTGGAAATGATGAACAATTTTGAAAATTTAATTTTTCTTCATCACTATTACATCCCATTGTGCTCGCGATAGCAATGAACAATTTTCAAGCTTAAAGATCAATTCCCTATGAATTTCAACATTTTCAAAAAATATTCAAATTGTAGTATCTTTAGCTAGGAAGCTCCATTTCTAGTAATTCGAAATCCATCATTTGTTTTGACCCTTGGCTAAACATTGTAGTGATCAAGAAGTGTTGAGGGCTCATTGTTTGAGTTAAAGTTTTTCATGGAGGGGCTGTCCAGTCCATTCTCTTTAGCTTTAGTGATGATCTTAATTACATGATCTAATTTTCCCATTTCAAATATCAAATTGTGTTCCATCTAGGGATACAAGGTTTGTAAGTCATTTAGAACCTTATTCTGGAATCTATTTTGGGATTCGCATCGTAGATCCATAATCCCATTTAAGATCAAGTGTTAGGTGTGTCTACGAAAAATGCAATTTAATTGTAAAATGTTCATATTGATGTGGAGATCAATATTGACACTCAATTTTGAGCTTCTAGATTAATAATATATTGAATTACCTTTTTACTATTATTTTAATACTACAGCTATTATTGTTATCGTCCTTGTCACATTTCTATATTTACTAATAAATTTTTATATTTTTTTGAATTGTCAAAACAACTACTATCACTTTGGACCTCTTTTTCTTTAACAATTGATTATCATCACCTTATTTCAAGTTTCATGTTTATTAAACAAATTATAAATTGATATTTTATTATTTATAATTCTATATTAGTAGAAAGTTATAGTATCAATATTTTATTTTAATATTGCAATCATATTATATATAATGAATTAGTTATGAAGTTAGAAGCTCAATTTATTTAAAAAGAAAGAAAGATAAAGGACAACAAATTTGGACTAAATTTAGTAAGTGAAAATCCTTTTTTTTTTTTGGGCCCAGAGAATAAGAATGCAGTCCATCTAAGTCCATACCAAATTACACCGAATAACATTTCTTTAACCCTACTCTTTCAACATTATATCTCGTTCTCTTTCCTTTCTTATTTCTGACAAACTCCGACTTATATTTCTCACAATACACAAATTGTTTCTCCATTCTTATGCAATTTCTAGAATCTTTGCAGATGCTCCTTCCCTCTCTATCCGTATTTTCATTTTCATAGATGAAGACAAAGCAAAGTTGAAACCATGTCATTCCAAGAATAAAGAATTAAATCTTTGGTCCAAACAATTTCAGTGGCTACATCTTAAAAATCTAAAACCATCCTGTGACCCCTACACGACTTTTTGATTTCTAAATTTCAAAATTAGAATTCCTAATTTTTGACTCCTATGAATTCTAGCATTTGGAGTCCATTTAGGAGGGTTTTTTGCTGGGTGGGGGGTGCGGGAGGGAGACATTGCATTTTTCTTTAAATTCTTTTTCTTTCAACTGCAATTTTTGGGTTTGAACTTGCTTAATTTTGTCGTTCGTGTTCGAGCCTAGAGCTATTATTAAAGGAACCCTGTTCTTTGCCCTACAACAGGTGATTTTCGTCCGCCTTTTTAATGCCTCTGTGATAAAAAATGTTATGTAAGTTTCAAGAAAAGTATTTATCCGGAGTAATTTTTCTTTATTTTTGCTATCGTGAAAGTAAGTTAAAAGTGTATTCAGTTATATTGAGGTTCGGAAAGGTTTAATTCTTGTCCTCGTCATGCTATTAAGAATCATTTTGTTTTCACATTAGATTGTTACAGAATATGTTTTGATTCCAAATTGGTGTTGTTTGGTACCCTTATGTGATAATAAGCTTTTTTTTCATATTTTCCTATGTAAAAATATTTTAAAGGAACTTTTCTTTTAAATAGGTGTGCATGTTATGTACTTTCCCAACTAAACAATGTAAAGCAAACACACTACACTGGCTCTATCTTTTTAAAGCTACATACTGAATACAATTATTTTTAAATCTCCTTTCCCACTAACTTAGTATATCTATGTCCGAACGTAATCTTTCACTTAGTAGATTTATATTTATATGTAACTTTTTAGATGGTAATGTATGTAAAATTTGTAAGGTCGTGGTTTGATTTTATTCAAAAGGTTGAACTTTTGGATTGTTTATGTCATTGAAAAAAAAAGTTGCATATATTAAAAAAGTCTCTTTGAGTCAATTGCAAAATGGGCATCTTATCTGACGCTCACATGATTCCTATTCTGAATAATATTTTTTGTTTCATGACATTACTTGGTTCTATATTTATTATCACTTAAAGTTGAATTTGCGTATTAATCTTCTTATTATCTCTTTATTTGTATGAACAATTCGGGAACAAATGGAGTCTTCATAATAGACTCTCCATCTCCTCAAGAAGTCTTGTTTTGATTAATTGATTTTGATATCATTTTCACATGTGGAGTCATTACGACAACTTAGAATACCCAAATATCAAAACAAGCAAATTTGTGTGGGATCATATTTCACAACTTACTTTTTAGCATTATTTATTTATGTATTTTTCTTTACATATTTAATTTTGCTTATATGATTTAGGTATGTTCTAGTTTGGATTCATAATAGTTGATATGATATAGAGGGTTTGGTTTTTGGTCCTTTTTTTCTATTTACCAATAACTTTTCTCCATTTGTCGTAGCGCGCTCTCTCTCTCTCTCTCTGTGTGTGTGTGTGTTTTGTGTGTGTGTAAGAAAACGACTTTGTTACAATAATTGACCTTTTGTTTAAGTTCAAATTTATGTTGAAATTTTGATCATAAATTACTTATAAAAAATGGATCTTATAGTTTTAAAATTGTTTAAGTCAAAAGGTCATTTTTAAAGTTCTACTTCTAAAGAAAAACAAGTCTAACATTAGCTACAACAAATGCTTGTTTTGTTTTCAAGTTTTAATTAAGTGTACTAATAAATTCTAAAATATCAACCTTTTTTTAAACTCCTTAGCATTTATTTATTTATTCATATTTTGCTGGTTAATCATTTTTATCCAATCTTAAAGGATGCATTACATATTACCTCTAGGATATTTAGAACACTTGCCTGAAATCACACAATGTTAAGTAAACCTTAATAAAGAATTAGTTTCAGCAAAATTTTAGAAAAAATAGGTGTCCTAATTCACCTTTAAAACAATCAAGTGGAGAATGTCTCGTCACAAGCCTAGAGCTTAGATGTGACACGGCGAAAGGGACCACAATCGAGCCTCTTAATTTATCATTACACATCCTTGGTCGCCGAAGCAATAGAACTACAATAATAGATAGTAAAAGAAGAATATGTTGCTAAGATACATCTTTCATATCATAAAACATCATGAAACGACCCTGAGAAGTGCCCGAAAGTGTGTCTCGTAAGTGTCCAGAACCATAATTTCCATATACCTTAAAATCCATGGGTTATATCAAAAATTCGACTTCATATTCTTGTTCAGGGGGGGAAAATGGAGTAGGAAATGCCTAACCCCAATTTTAGAGCAAACGAATCGCAATTTCAATTTCACAAAAATAAAATTCCAGTGAGGTCTCTGCGTCCCTGGTGCGATACACCAAGGGCGCGCCTCAGTGTAATTTTTGTGCAGTTTTTCACTTCGGCCCAAGGCTTTTGGGTCTTGAGCCTAAGTGTTCCCATGCGTGAAAACACCTATACTTAGCCATATTTCACCTTCATAACATTCAAGACATTCCCCAAAATACTCACTCAATCACTTAGACTCATATTTCACTCCAAATTTCAAGTTCCAAAACTCATCTTGATCTTAAGGGTCTCATTCAAGTTTCAAGTCTTCATCTCCAATTTTCTTCAAGAATTCTCCAAAGCTAAGGTATCTGGGTTTTATTCATGGGTTCCTTTCTCGCATGATTCCCAAGCTTCCTTTTTACTTAAAATTGTATGCTTTCAAGTTGATTTACTCATGGGTCTTACTTATTATGAATTAGACTATGAACAATGTTGGGGTTTAATGAAATTGTGACTAGTTACCATGTTTTGAGCTATGAATCTATGACCTATTGTGGGATTTGATGAAGGGTTTTGATATATATTGCTTGAAGGTGCTACCAAGTATTGATGGATGGTTTTACAATGGATTTTCTTGCATGATTTCACCCCTAAATTGCATGGTTTTACAGTAATTCTACACACCCGCCAAGTGTTTGACAAAATGTCTAGTTATGGTTTCTTGAGGAATTGAAGGTCCAATGCATGTCTTATGAGTTGAATGACTTTATGCTAATGAAAGGAACATATAT
>JAPFFP010044417.1:0-12435 GCA_026153255.1 Solanum medicagineum
GGTGGTTGGTATACCCAACCAGGTGAGACAACGAGATGAGGTTCGAGAGGAGTCTTTGTCACAGACATCTCCAACTCTTCCAATCCCTGATGTTCCTTTAAAAGAGAAATTTTCTTATCACTTATGTGATTTATGATTGTTCCATGATAAAGCCCAACCTAGCTAGTTCTTAATTAAAGCTTTCCATGATTTGTGATGATGCTTAGAGCAACAATAGAGAGCTTCAAAGTTAAGTTCATCAAAGATATAAGTAAGATGATAATTTCCCTAAAATGATGTTTAAGGAAGGTTCCCAAGATGAAAGGACCATCCTCTCTTGGTGGTCTCTAAGTTTTAAGCTAATCTTACTGATTGTTACTTATGATTCTAAGAATATATTTTAAAGATTTTCGTGGGATGACTTAGTATCAGAGGACTAGAGATTGGGACTTATTTCGTTAGTTGAGGCATGACCCCTTGAAGCTAAATCTCAAAGTCCCTAACTATGTGCCACCATAGGAGCCTTTGTAGGCTAGGCTAGGCTAGGCTAATGGATCCACTAGGCCCAAATTTTATGAAAGATGCAATTGCAAAGTTAATAACTTTTGGATATCTACCTTGGCAAGTAGATCCCCTTTTTCCCAATGGAAGGAATGTATTGGCCATTTCCCAATGGAAGGAGTTCATTGGATTCCATGTAGTAGCTCACATGGTCTTATTGTCGGTTATGGTTATTCCCACAAGCCTTATGATCTTATGTTATATTTATTCATTACATGTGCTTTCTTATGCAATGTCTCATATTGATCTTGAGTCATATTCCTTGTGCATGCTTAAGTTTATTTTTGTATCTTTTATCTTATGTGTACATATATATTACGTTTAAGAAAGATGGCATTACAGTTTCATTCATGCATTGCATCTCACATACATAGTGCATTCAAATGTACTAATGCATATTTTTCCTACATTATTTAACCATGTAGAGATAGGAACTCCTCCACCGGTTCATCCCTAGTACTCAGCATCCAAGACTAGCTTTGTTACTTGTGGTGAGCCCTTAGTTCGGGACTCCTCCACTTTTTTGTTCTATGTTGTATCTTTGCTTTGGTTTAAAATAGTGTATTTGTAGCCCTTTTGAGGCATTTTTGTTCTAGGGTACACTATTTTGGACCTCTTTCTATTTGATGGAGATCCACTGATATCGATCCCATCTTCTTATGATGTAGTTGGTATGCTTATGGACAAACAAGATGATTGAGTTATTTCTACTACTTTTTAATGTTGTTTCATTGTCAAATTGGCCTTTCATCCCTTTCCCATAGTTTTTTTGCAAATTATTTTCATCCACTACCAATGAATGCTTAAGATTCTTGAGATGGCTTCGATGAGGTACCCTCGGGTATCTCATTCATCGTTTGATGACTAGGCCCCTGTTTCGGATCATTACATGACCATTAAAAAAAAGTATCCCCTTCTAAGGATTAATGACCCATTTGACCAATTACAAGGTGCAAGTTATTTCTCCAAAATTAACCTTCAGTTCGAATATCACTAGCTAAGGATGTAGGAGAGTGATATTCCTAAAATAGCATTTCGGACAAGGTATGGATATTTTGAGTTTTTGATTAAGTCACTCGGGTTAACAAATGCTCCTGTCGTATTTATAGATTTGATGAATTGAATCTTTAAGCCATATCTAGACATTTTTATTGATGGTATTCATTGATGATATATTGATCTACTCCCAGAGTGAAGAAGAACACATGGTTCACTTGAGGACTGTGTTGCAAACTTTGAGAGATAAGAAATTGTTTACCAAATTTAGTACGTGTAAATTTTTGTTGAGGAAGGTGGCATTCCTTGGTCACATTGTGTCCGGTGATGGTGTTATGGTTGGTCAAAAAAATAGAGGTGGTGAAGAATTGGCCTAGAACATTGTCTCCTTCGAATATTTGGAGCTTTTTGGATTTGGCTAGATCATGTAGGAGATTTTCTGAAGGATTCTCCTCTATTACATCACCTTTGACTAGTTTGAACCAAAAAAAGGTGAAATTTCAATGATCAGATGAATGTGAGAAACACTAAAAGACCGCCTTACTTCAACCCTGTTTTGACATTACTAGAAGGTTCGAATGGATTTGTTGTTCATTGTGATGCTTCACGTGTGGGACTAGGTTATGTGTTGATGTGATATGGCAAGGTTATAACATATGTTTTAAGGACAATTATAGTTCATAATAGGAACTATCCAACTCATGATTTTGAATTGGTGGCATTTGTGCTTGCATTGAAAATATGATGTCACTATCTTTATGGGATGTATACTGATATATTTACTGACCACAAGAGCTTGCAATATGTCTTTAGCCAAAGGGACTTGAACATAGACAAAAGAGATGGCTAGAGTTTCTTAAAGACTATGACATGAGTGTGTTGTATCACCCAGGTAAAGCAAATATTGTGTCCAATGTTCTTAGTAGAGTGTCTATGGATAGTACCACCCATGTTAAGAATGAAAGAAATGAGTTAGTTAAGGATGTACACGGATTGTCCCACTTGGCTGTGAGGTTGAGTGAGTCACATTTGGGTAGTAATATTGTGCAAAATGGAGCGGAGTCATCATTAATATAGAAGGTCAAGGCATTTCAAGATATGGATCCCATTGGTGGAGTTAAAGGAGCTGGTGGTTGATAAGAAGGTTGAGGTTTTCTCATAAGGGGGAGATAGGGTATTTCGTTATTAAGCTTGATTATGTGTTCCAAATGTTGATTGTTTAAGGGACATGACATTGACTGAAGCCCATAACTCACGGTATTTTGTTCACCCTGGATCCACCAAAATTTATAAAGATTTAAGAGAAGTGTACTGGTGGAATGACATGAAGAAAGATATAGCCAAATTAATGGTGGAATGCCCAAATGCCATCAAGTGAAGGTTGAACATCAAAGATTGGGGGTTCTAACCCAAGATATTGATACTCCTATGTGGGAATGGGAGAATGTAAACATGGATTTTGTTAAGGGTTTACCTCGTACAAGGAAGCAACATGACTCAGTTTGGGTGATAGTGGATAGGATGATGAAATTATCCCATTTTCTACCGATTAAGACATCTTATAGTACCGAGTATTATTCCAAGATGTATATTAAGGAGTTGGTGAGGCTTCATGGTGCGCCCTTGTCTATTATTTCGGATCATGCTACTGAATTCACTTCACACTTTTGGAAGTCCTTTCAAAGAGGTCTTGGTTCCAAGGTAAAGTTAAGCACCACATTTCATCCTCAACTAGATGCGCAAGCCAAAGGAACAATTCAAACATTAGAAGATATGTTGAGGGAATGTATACTTGATTTCAAGCGAAATTGGGATAATCATCTACCTTTGATTGAATTTGCATACAACATTAATTATCATTCATGCATTGAGATGGCACCTTTTCAGATTTTATATGGGAGGAGATGTAGGTCTATGGTATAATGATTTGAGGTAGGAGAGATGTCTTTGATTGATCCCAATTTGGTGCTTGAGGCTATGAAGAAAGTGAAACTTATAAAGGAGAGGTTGAAAATAGCCCAAAGTCACCAAAAGTCATATTCAGATGTTAAAAAAGAGATCTTGAGTTTAATGTGGATAATTAGGTATATCTCAAGGTATCTCCCATAAAAGGTATAATGCGATTTGGCAAGAAGGTTAATTTAAGTCGTTGATATATAGGACCTTATAAGGTCTTAGAGCAAGATTGGTAAAGCGGCTTATAAGTTGGAATAGCCAATGGAATTTTCTATGGTTCAATGTTGAGGGAATGCATTAGAGATCAGAATGTTGTTTTGCATTTGAATGACATGAGTATTGAGGAAAACTTGACTTATGAAGAGGTTTGGGTTGAGATTTTGGACCGATAAGTTAGAAGATTGAAATCAACAAGTTAAAATTGCAACATGGGAAACAGAAGTGGACATGATGAAATGATAACATTTTCTTTTTCTTTCTACTCAAGCCTAAGGTATTGGTTGCTCATGATTAATTCTTTCAAGCTCCCAAGTGTCTCTCTCTATGTCATACGACATGCATGTGTGCTCATTAAAAATAATTTCTAAGACATTTTATAGTTGCATTATTGCATTCATGATGGGTTGTTAGTAACACACTATACTCCACTCAAGCCAACCATGATCCCGTTCGACGATAAATGTTCCCAAGGAGGAGATATTATAACACCTCTCATAATGCATTCAAATGACCTAATGAAAGGTTCCTGGCATAACATATCATTTGTACTCTTTTTGGAAAATCCGAGGCTGGATTCTTAATCAAGAGGAAAAATTATGTGAAAAAATGGTCTATTTTAAATTTTAGGTCAACTATATCAAAAAATAATTTTTCGTATGATTTTGCAATTAATTCCAAAAGAATTCTTGACCTTTCTGCATCGCAAAGAGGGTTCATTTCAATACAAAAGTGACCTAAACTCATTCTAGGGTGAAAATAGGAGAAAATTGAATTTCGAAAAAAAATGAACTATGGTGCGACAACACTGCATCGTGGACTCCTTTCTTGACAGTTCAAATTTTCCCTTAAAATTCCTGCACTAAGTGAGAAAGTATTAGACTTTTTCCTAAGCTTACTTAAGTGATTTTGGGTGATTTTTGGCACTAAAATTCATTCTATAAATTGCCTTTAACACCCAAATTAACCCCATTCTTTAACCATTCATACATTACAAAAATTCTCTCTAAAACTACTCTCAAGAGCTTTTTTTTCTCCAAGAAAAAACTCCATTTAAGATCAAGTCAAGTAAAATCCTCCATTTTTCTTCAAGTTTTCTAAGTCAATCACTTAAGGCATGTGAGTTTTCATCCATCGGATCTTTTCTATGGAGCTCCTTCTAAATTCTCAATTTTTACTTAAATTCAATTATGTGAATTTTATAGTTCTGCTCTACTTCTACTCAATTTCTTCAACTATGATTTAGATTATCTCCATTGATCAATTTGAATATGGGTTCATGACAATTACATGAAATTTATGATTTTTCCATAAATTCTCTCAAAGTTCATTTAGGGATCATGTTGTCATAGTGGATTTTTTCAATTCTAGTCCAATTACATAAATTACTCTTCACTTATGATCTATTCTCTCAATTAAACATAAATTATTATCAAAATGCATGATTTTATATGATTTTGGTTCAATTGACTATGAACCCATACTATACCTAAATTGCTATGACTAATCTATAATTTCATGAATATGATTCTAATTATGAAAGTATAATTTTATGATGATGATATGACGATAAAGGTGATAATACCCTACTGTTTATGAAATGATGATAAGTTGGGAGTATACCCACACTATATACAAGTTATGTAGATGGACTATTCCTATGATATGATATGTTTTCATAAGGTCATGATACCTATTTTACAAACTATGAAAGTATGACTTTGATAAAGTACAAATTATGATAATGTCGATATAATGCATGATTATGTATTATGTGAGATATGACTTAGAGCTGAGAGGTCCTTGGTAGATTTTATTTCCCATAACTACGTGCCGCTGTAGGTTTATGATCATGTACCTATAAGACTAGCTAACTGACACATTTAGCTTAATGATTTGCCACTAACTGTGCTAGGATGAAGCGAAAAGATGTGGTTTTTACACTTACCGGGATAGGATGGAACCTAAAGAGTGGGGTCTTTATGATGTGATTCTCACCATGATAGGATAGAGCCTATGGGTTTAGGGTTGGGTCTACCTTGGCAAAGTGGACTCTTTTTTTTCTCGGTGTTAAGGGAACATCGAGATTCCATATAATAGTTCGCATAGTATTGCTATCGGTTATGCTTTCATTCACACATATGCATGTCTTTTGGGCTATGAAATGTTTTAAATGATGCTTTTATCCATGGTTTGTAAAGGTTCATTGATCACGCGTATCTTGTCCCTTCTCTATTGCTATGTGTTTGCATATTACTATTATGTATGATGTTCATTAATGCATTGCATGCTTACATACTTAGTACATTTCCAACATACTAATGCATACTCTTTGTCTACATGATATCACAATGTAGGGACAGGCGATGATATCACTCCTCACTTTTGTTGCTAGCCCTTGACATTTGCTATTGAAGATTGGTTAAGTTCCATGCTTCAGGGACAAGCCCTTATGCTCTTTCTTATGTTGATATTGTTAAGACTTTTGTACTTCCTTATCTTAAGGGTGAGATAGTAACATGTTCTAGTCCCTGCCAAGATCAAGTATATAGAGGCATGTATTGGACTAAAGATGTTGTAATATCCCTCTAAAGGGAAATATTTGACTCTTATGTTGCTATGTTTTGCATTCTTACTCTCTTATGAATGCTTGTGTTACCTTATGTATGCTTATGATATGAACAAGAGACTTGGATGGGGTGCCTTTCGGTGTCACATTCGTCATGTCACGACTAGGCCCTAGGTTCGAATCGTGGCACCTCATGTCCCATTCAGTTTTAAGTCAAGTCCCACAAAATATTAATAAACATAATCTTATGCATATAATATTCATAAGCTTTGAAACATCACTTTATCATAATAAGAGTAGCTCATTAAAACCTTTATGATCCATTCAAGTAAGAATTGTCATTTCATGAGTAGGAATAATCATTAGGTAAGAATTATAGTTTCACCATCAGTCATATATTAATTAAAAAATGGCTTCTATAATCTCTTTCGTAAACATTTAATTGACACCCTTATCATTCAAAACTACTTCAATTGGACATAGTGTAAAATTAGATGGATTCAATGCTTTAAGACAAATTATGTAATGCAAGAGGATTACACATAAATGTCATGAAATTCATCAATTGGGATGATTCATAAGAACAACCCATCATGAACTTTCAAAACCCTAGGTAGCATGTCATAAGCATCTTGTAGATCATCAATCTTTCATAGTATACATAAATTTCATAGCAAAATACATTAGATGGTAGTAATAATATTGTAATATAACCATGTGATGAAATACCATAAAACTCATGAAATTACCATAACTAGAAACTAAGTAGATAAGTGAAAATACTTGGGCTTCATGGGTGTAAGGAACCATGAACGAAACCCACATAGCTAATGTGCAAGGTTCAACGAATCCCTAATAATGGAGGTCCAAGCATGAAACCCTAACCCCTTGCCTTCAATGAAACCTTGAGCCTTGAGAGTGTTTAGGAGGATTTGAGTGAATTTGGAGTTGGAATAGAATAAGAGTGTGATGGTAGGGTTTGGGATTGATATAGGTAGAATTAGACATTAAATCACATAGTTCGTGGGAAGAAATCAAAATTGCCCTCCATTAAAAACTGTCAAAAGGAAAACCATGACCCCAGTCTATGGGTCGTAGATCAATCTATGGGTCGTAGGAAGGGTTTCGTCCTAGTTACACCCTAAATTTTAGAAACTTTAACTCTAAAACTCATTGTATGAACACCCTTCTACAATTTGTAAATCCATTTATAGGTCATAAACACCCTTGTAAGTCTACCCGACACTTGGAAAATTTGACATCTCAAAACCCCAAAAAACGAAATCTAAGTATGACCCATCAACCAAACCACAATCAGTACATGGTCTCACCTGCTTACTAAAACATCCCTCGACGTAGCTTGGAAAGATCCAATGATGTATTTTTTTAATATCTTAAAATTTGTGCAGAATTTCGCAAATCTGACTTCATTCTTGTTTAGAGAAAAAAATTGTGTCGGAAAATAGTTACCTACAAGGTATATTTTACCCGTTCCAAAAAAATACTTTTTCGATGAAATTTCGCAAGCAGTGGTTGTCCGCGTCTTGGACAGGACGCGTTGTAGGTCAAAAGTTCGATTTTTCACTCAAGGACAAATGGGTAATTACCCAATGTCTATAGATAAATGAAACCCTCATCCTTAGTCATTTTTCAACTCCAAAAGTGACCAAAAAACCTCTCAAACTCCTCTCTAATCATCACCAAGTCCTCCATCCATTCGCAAGACAAGAAAACCAAGTCAAGCCCCAAGTCCTCTTCAAGGTTTTTTTCAAGAAACTCCAAGTCTAAGGTATGTGGGTCTTTATCTGTGGGTTCTTTCACTCATGGAACCCCAAGACTATTTTTATCAAATTTCTTGAGTCTAATGACTAATTCTTTATGGGTATTTTCTATTATCACTCCATTACATGAAAAATATTAGAAATTTATTGATTCTTGATTTATTGATGCATGGGATCCTATTAATGATTGAGATTATGATATTTTTATTACATTAAAGCTTTGTAAGCTATGGCATCTTGAAAGACACTAAAATATTATGAATTTTTGCATGGTTTTTATAACACCCAAATTGGGATTTTTCAAGTATGTTGTTGGGTTGTTTGGATGACTTCTTAAATCACTTTAATTTACCCCTATCATGTTCCTTATTCTTGAATTCTATTATTTTAAGCTTAAATACATATACCCAACATTTTTGGACTAAGTTATGTGGCAAATCTCTTATATGATGAAGGCTTATGGTAGCACATGTGAGTTATGGATGTTGTTAATGTTGAAGGGAAATTAAGCATGCTATGAGTTCATAAGAATGTTATAAATGTTATGAATGATATGAAACCCTTTATTTGATATTATTATGTGATGGTTTGATGAGCTAATTTATGATATTCAAAGCTATAAATGTTGTGATAACACGAGACATTGTGGAGTTGAGGATTGTATGAGATGAACTTCATGTTTTCATGTCCATGTTTTGAAAGACGATATATATGACTAGATGGGTTGTACTAGCGATGATATAATTGATGAAATGCATTATTTTCATGCATCGTCCTCTTTAGTTACATGATTTAAAATTACATGCATAAGCCCGCCCAATTGTCATGTTGAGTTTGCTAATTTTGAATGACTCTTAACGATGAGGGTTTAATGGTAAAGTTTCTTATGAATAATGAAAAGGTTTCGCTATATGTGTGCTAGTTTATGAATGTTATGGAGGATGAGGTATATCTGGTATTATGTGAAATTCATTGAGATATTATGAAAGCTACATGTGATTGTAAAGCCTTCCTTATGATGTTATATTATACAAAGTTGTGTATGTCATTATTACCCTCGTGTTTGTATGTCCAATGGGACTAGCATATGAAATTAAGCATAAATGAATAAAAGAAATGTGAATCCCCACCTAGTTATGATCATGAGACTATGATGACCCATTAGTAGAGGGATATGATGATGATGCTAGCCGATAGTAGAGGCTCAGCTAAGATTATGATGCTAGCTGATAGTAGAGGCTTAGCCAAGATTATGATGTTAGCCGATAGTAGAAGCTTAGCCAAGGTATAGGATTTATCCTTATGATGATGATTGATATTCAAAATGTTTATGGAACGGGTTAGTAGAATTCCCCTCCATTGTTTTACAAGGCTTATGGGATGGGTTAAAAGAATACCTCTCCACTAATGAATTCATGTTTCTTTCCTATGATTATTCTGTGAGAGTTTACTTAGCACTAAGTGGACCTTGGGAAGGATGCAGAAGCTCCCCGTTAGAAGAGGCGAGAGACCGTTAGTAGAATCTCATTATCCCATAACTATGTGCCACCAATAGGAAATAGGAATCCTCCACCAGTAGAGGTTGATTTCTAGACCAACTGATAGTAAAGGTTGCTCAATAGCAAAGCTTTTGTGGATCCACTTAGGCATCTTAGGAGGTAGCTTTGGCAAGTGACTTTCCCCCTTTCCTCCGGAGTAGGGAAAACATCGAGACTCCATGGATTAGCTCACGTGATTTATGTTGGTTAAAGGTTGCTCTCACACATGTCCAAGTTCTCCTTATGGTTCTACGTTGAAACGGCCCCAAAAAGTTCCCGAAACTGTGCCTCGAAAGTGCTCGAAATCATAATTTCTATATATCTCAAAATTCGTGCAAAGATATTGAAAATCTGACTTCGTATTCTTGTTCAGAGGGTCTAATGGAGTGGGGAATAGGTCTAACCCCAATTTTAGAGCAAACGAATCGCAATTTTAATTTCCTAAAAATCGAATTCAGTGAGGTTTCCGCGCCCCTGGCATGACGCACGAAGGGCGAGCCTCAGTACAATTTTTGTCCAGCTTTATTGTCCAGTCCAAGGCTTTTGGGTCTTACACCTAAGTGTTTCCATGCGTGAAAATACCTATACTTAGCCTTATTTCACCATCATATCCTTCAAGACATTCCCAAATACACTCCCAAACACTTGGACAATATTTCATCTCCAAATTTCAAGTCTCAAAACTCATCCAGATTCTAAGGTTATCATCGAGCCTCAAGTCTCCATCTCCATCTTCATCAAGCTATTCTCCAAAGTCAAGGTATGTGGGTTTCTTTCATGGGTTCCTTTCACCCATGATACCCCAGCTCTCTTTTACATAAACTTGCGTGATTTAAAGTTGATTTGATCATGGGTCTTACTTATTATGAATTTCACTGCATACTATGTTAGGGTTTCATGAATTTATGGTTGTTTTGGAATGTTTTGAGCTATGGATCTAAGATTTAATGTGAGGTTTGATGAATGATGTATATTGCTTGAGGATGTTACCAAGTATTTGCTGATGGTTTAACATTGGATTTTCTAGCATGATTACACTCTTGAAATGCATGGTTTTACACTAGCACTACACACCTACTAAGTGTTTGATAAGATGTCCGGTTATGAGCTTCTTGAGGAATTGAAGGCTCAATGCATATCTTATGAGTTGAATGACTATATGATGATGAAAGGAATGTATGTATATGATATTATCTCTATAGTGTTGGGAGTTGACCAAGCCTCACTCGGGGGGTTGTAGGCTCGAGTAACCTTGTTGAGGGGTTTGTACCTCGATCCCCTCACTCAGGAGGTGGTAGGCCCGTCCAACCATGTCAAAAGGTTTGTACCTCGATAACCATATTGGGGGGTTTGTACTCCATCAACCATTTAGGGGGTTTGTACCTCATCAACCTATTGAAGGGTCCGTAGCTCATTCGCCTCTCCAAGGGGGTGGTAGGCCTTGGATATGCACTAACTGTGGTCTCTCCTTACAGGTGTATTATGTTCTATATAAACATGATTTTACTCCAAGTATCATTCATACATGTCATATTGTTATATGCTTATTCATTGCCTAAGTTATGCATTTTGTTTATGGTTCTTATCACTTGTCGCATTGAATCCTACATACCTAGTATATTCAAACGTACTAATGCATACTCCATGCCTACATGATGTCACCATGTAGGAACCGGAACCCCACTTGATTTTCCTCCTCCACGTGGCTAGTACGACATCTTTCAAGCTCTTTGGTGAGTCCTCCATTTATGTTTATCATCTCAAACTATGTTCTAAGACTATTTTTCCTCTACGTATATATTGAATATGAGGGTGAGCCTGGTAGCTTGTCTCGGCCCTCGCTAAGTATCTAAGTTGTAGAGTTGTTGGACATGTTTGTATTATGCTTTGAGCTTTGACTCTCTCTTGACTCTTGATGTTTATGAGAAGAGAATTGTCCTTTAGCCCCATTTGTCCATATCTACTATCTATTATTGTATTTTATTGCTTAGGCGACCAAGACATGTGTATGATATGCTAAGAGGCTTGTTCGGGGTTTCCTTTGGGTTCCCCATTCGCTGTGTCATGTCTAGGCCCTAGGCTTGGGTTGTGACAAACTTGGTATTAGAGAAATAGGTTGTTAGATCCTCAGAGTACAACACAATGCGTTGATTAGAGTCTTATTCATGGTTGTCTTGTGCACCACAACTATGAGTAAGAGGCTATGAGGCATTTTAGGAAATGTTCCCTTCTTCATGTTCTAAGTCGTGCTATAGAGTTGAAAGGATTTCCCCCCTCCCAAATGATTGTTCTTTGCTATACTAGATTATGCCTAACACAAGAGGAAGAATAGAACGCACTCTCGAGGATTAACCGGCTCATGGTGAGCTCCGGGATGCTCTCAGTTCGCTTGCACAAGTTGTGGCTAATCAACCCAACCAAGAGGCCCAAGCCCCTCATGCTCCCACACCAGCATCTCGGTTGAGAGACTTCATGAGGATGAATCCCCTAAAATTCTATGGGTCAAAGGTGGATGAGGACCCTCAAAAGTTCATTGATGAGGTCTACAAGGTTTTGGCCATTATGGGTGTTAGATCAGAGGAGAAGACGGAGTTGGCGTTTTACCAACTCAAGGGGGTGGCACAAAAATAGTTTAACTAATGGAAAGAGGAGAAGGGAATCAATAATATGGTGCTTTGGGAGGCGTTCAAGGCGGCTTTTCTTAATCGGTTCTTCCTTCTTGAGCTTCGGAAAGCCAAATTGGTGGAGTTTATGAATTTGAGACAAGGGTCTATGAGTGTGAGGGAGTATGCCCTCAAGTTTACTCAACTTTCTAAATATGCTCCCCACTTGGTGACCA
>JAPFFP010044418.1:0-12435 GCA_026153255.1 Solanum medicagineum
ATATATAGTTCTTTTGTCACACTCCAAATATGGGGACGCGCAACCAGCACCCAATGTCATACGTGACTGAGCAAACTAATTGAATTCAAATTGAATAACATATACAGTCCAATAAGGCCATGCCAAATTTAAAGAAACACAATGGAGAAACTCAAAATATCTCAAAAGTACAATACAAGGCTGTTCAGGCAACAGTTTGAAAACCGCAACTAACAACATGGCCAACAAGGCCACAACTAACTACAAGACCCATTGACAGATATCTACGAGCCCTTAAAAAGAAAAACTGCCAACATTCAGTTGAGATATGGCACCGACATACCTGTCAGCTACACAAAGCAAAAGAAGCCTCTAGACTTGGCAACTTTGGGAAGAACGGGGCATACCAACTATCAGCTTAAACTCAATCACATGTAGTGAGGACCCTTGTGTACCTAATAACTTGTAGGCATGAAAACAGTGTCTCCAAGCAATGGGGCGTCAATACCAAATAATGTACAGAGTATGTAAGGCTACAAAATAACTGAAACAACATAGCTAAATCAAAACAATGAACGACATGTTGACAATTCGCAACCAAATCTACTTGACTCATCGTACATCATTACAATACCAACAAATACACTAAGCCTTAGAAATCTTGTACACAACTGACAATAATAGTTCAAAGCCACACCATGAAATGCAAGACACAACCCTAAAAGGCCATAACCAACGGATGTCGTAAAGGCAACATACCTCAATCCATAGCTCGTAGAAAAAGTATTAAATAAATATGCATGTAGTGTAGGTAAATCACCCTAACCCATTACCCAAATATGAAATTAGTAAATTTGCACCATGCTCATGTATGTGGGCAAACAATAAAAAATCTCACCACATGGACAATTTTAGTTGACCTAGCCATTCATAATGGAAGTATGTTACTCACTATAGGGGAAGACAAAACTACCATAATATCTAAAAATAAATCGTTATGTGAACCAACAAGACCACCTTGATATCTAAAATAGCAAAGAAATGTATAAGTACGAGAAATAGCAACACCATTAGTAATATATGTATAAATGGAGGAGGCGCCTCTCCCCCCTCTCTATTTTCCCCAAATTCCTATCTTGATAGATGACACATGTCATAAGTTAGATTTAATGGCTAAGATTTAACTGACCAAATACATCTTTAACACAGTTTGGTTAAATCTTAGCCATTAAATCTAACTTTTGCCATGTGTCATCCATCAAGATAGGAACTTGGGGAAAATAGAGAGAGAGGATCCTTCTCCTGTACAAATATACTTCCCTTGGTCAACAACTAGCTGCTTAATTGACTTCACGAACATCAATTCTTAACGAGAAGTAACCCAATTGAAACATTTATGAAAGGTGCACCAAAATTATACTAGATTTGTTAAGATTTTTCCTGAATGCCTCTCAAAGTGACAGTCTTTCCATTATATAGAGAATATAAACAATACACATCCCTAAAGATTTATTTTTCTATCCCTAAGATCAGCTACTCAATCCCTGTAAATCCGCCATTTAAATCACTCCAAATCTGCTATGCTATCCCACCAAATCTGCTATGCTATCATAATATTTCTATATGATTAATATAACAAATCTCTATAATTACACTTATTTACAACATTAATGTATACAATCATTCACCATTAATTCATGATTTGTGAATTGTTGATCATTCTAATACCCCCTCAAATTGATGCTGGTTGATCAAGAAGCATCAATTTGCCTACTAGAAACTGATGATGTTGCCGTGCCTTGGATTTTGTAAACACATCAGCAATTTGAAGATCACTAAACATATATGGAAGAGTAATGACTCCTTTATCTACATTTTCTCATATATAATGACAATCCGTTTCACTGTATTTGGTCCTCTCATGATAACCTGGATTAGTAGCAATTTGAATAAGAACTAGTATTGTCACCATGGAAAGGAGTAGGATGAGTTTGAGGAAATCCAATCTCAGCAAGAAGCCATACAATCTTCGAGCAAGCAGTTGATATGGATCAATATTCAGCCTCTGTTGAAGATTTTGTCACATGATCTTGCTTCTTACTTTTCCAAGATATCAATGAATCTCCAAGAAACATGTACTAACCAGTGACTGAACGACGAGTATCAGGGCATCTCGCCTAATCAGAATTACTGAAAGAAATAAGACGCATAGGAGAACCACTAGGAAAGAACAATCCACAAGTAGATTTTCCTAGAAGATACCGAAGGATACGACGAATAGCCAGCAAGTGGAGATGTTGGGGAACTTGCATAAATTGACTAGCTTGTTGAACTACTAAGGAGATATCTAGCCGAGTAATAGTAAGATAATGTAGACTCCTAACTAATTGTCGAAATATAGTTAGACCAGGAAGAAGATCGCCTTCCTCGCGACGATGTTTCACATTCAATTCTAATGGAGTATCTACAAAGGAGGAATCCTGAAGGCCAGACAAAGAAATCAAATCCTGAGTGTATTTGTGTTAGTTTGGAAACATACCTGATGCATTATTATGAACTTCCAAACCTAAGAAATATGTAAGAGTACCAAGATCTTCATATGAAAAGAATCTTTAAGCTAATGTGGAGGCTAGTGATTAATGAAGAATTGTTTCCTATAATTATAATATTATCTACATACACCAAAAGAAGAACACAACTTGTAGATGTTTTTGTTACGCCTCTGGAGGGGACCCAAGACGTGACCGGCACCCACAGACTATGGCTAGTCCCCAAGTGAACCACTTGGCCTCATCACATTCATCCATTCGCACATTCTACATATCAGCGGAAGACATAAGGAATACATGGGCACATCTAATCATCTAGTCTCAAATGATAATATAATGAAAGGCTAGTAGAAAGAAACTAGCTCACAAATTCCAACATCAACACCTGACTCTAGTCTATGAAGCCTCTATCACTATTAAGTGGTGCCAATGATAGATCCATGGCCACCTCAATCAAAATAAAAGATAAGCAACTCTAACTCGAAATCTTGATGAAAAATAATGTAATGAATCCTCCAAAGTAGGGGAGGCTCACCAATTTGCTGAACACTCGAAGATTCTCAACGATTCGCCTGCTGATGACCTCTATCCTGCGTACCTATATCATAATACAATGCAGTCCAAAAGGGGACATCAGTATTTGGAATGTACTGGTATATAAAATAGTTGAGTGAAATAGAAACAGGTAAAATAATATAGAAACAACAATCAACATCAAGGATAGTAAAAATCAACATGCCCGATGTTTATCTAAAGCAAAAATGAAGAGTAGACACGTGACGTATCAACCAATCAACTCATCAATCAAATCAAACTCATCTCAGAAGGACTCATCTTAACTCATCTCATCACATCTCGACTCAGAGTACTCAAGGTAGGAACTTTCTGGGAGTTTCTCTTATCTGACAACAATCACTTATGAGCCAGTGATCATGCAACAAGCCACCATTGTTGCCACAGCCATGCCATACTTTCCAGGTAAAGGACAAATCGAATCCACTAGGGACCCCAACTATCCATTAAAGTTAAGTCCTATATTGTTTCAGGGACTCTATCTAGAGGGAACCACAATGAGACGTAATGGTTCTAATCCTCAGCTATGCTTGGCTACATAGTTTGACGAGTGCAAGTTGGACTAATTCTTACTCTTTCGGTGCTCGATGCTCCTCCCATGAATCGATTGACTTATCTCAACTCAGCCTTATAAAGGCTCTCATCATTCAATCAGTATCAAAGAGACTCTAATCATCTCATCAATCAACATCTCAATCAATAGCTCAAGGATGTGAGCAATTATCAGGGAACAATCAAATAGATAAATCATTAGAGTTCATTTATGGAAACGCATAGGACTATCAAGTTCTATCAACTCATCATCATTCTCACATCAATCAAGGCTCTAGACTCAATCCCTATCTTCTTTTATGCAATCTTTAAGAAATAATGAGTAGAGTTTATGCAATAATTCATGTAAAACATTCAATTCAAGAAATAAGTTTGTGATGGTCATCCACATATGGAAATACATGTAGTAAATATGGTTTCTCAAGAAAATAATCAAGAATCAATGCATATAGACTCAAGAACCTTCAACTCTCATCTAAGACCATCTATGGGGCACATGGCAGAATAATCTCATGCTTTTAGTTTAGCCATACATACCTGGAATGAAGCTTTTCAAATCACCCATCAAGAATTCTCCTTGAATTCTCCAATCTCACATTCTTCTTTCTTCTCTCTCAAACCCTAACTTTCAAGTGTTGTGAAGAAGGACTTAGAATGGGATTTTTGACCCTATTTTCCCATCAAAACGACCTAAAAGGGTCGTGTTGGGGTTGGGAAAAGTTTGGAATGCCCCACAAAAGATTTAAAATTTTAAACTTTAGTGGAACAGGTTGGGATAACAGGTCCGCGATGTGGATCTGTCGCGCACCTGTGAAATTTCAAAAAATTCAATCCTGTCAAAAAATTGAGAAAATATATAAGTGTGGGCTTATGATGGGTTCGCGTCGTGGAGTTGTCGCATAGCCTCACTATTTTAGGTCCATGATAGGTCCGCGTCCTGTCCTTGTCGCGTACCCTTACTATTTTTGGTCAATTTTATGAAAAATATTTTTCGACCCAGTTGATCTTAAATCTGGTCGAGACCATTTTCTGACTTAATTTTCTGTGCTGATCGCAAATCCGATCTCGAATTCCCCATCTGAGCTTTGGAAGATGTGTTACGCGCACGTCTCTATTCTAGGGGTATTTTGGTAATTTATCGGGTGTTGCAGTTTTTCGAAGAAATAAAGATGACTCGTATTTTCTCTGTTCAAAAGAAAACTGTAGCAAAGTAGATCGAAACTTGTCAAACCGAGCTCTAGGAGCTTGTTTTAATCCATACAAAGACTGCTTCAACTTGCATACATCTGATGTAGGTGATGAGAACAAACCAAGTGGAGGCTTCATATAAATATCTTCTTTAAGATTACCATGGAGAAAAACATTTTTGACATCAATTTGATAAAGAAGCCAATTAGGCAATAATAGTTCACACCCTAGTCATTTTTGCTACGGTTGCAAAAATCTCTTCAAAGCCCACACCATACGCTTGTTTGTTACCAAGAACAACCGATCGAGCTTTTTACCTATCAAGAGTTTCATCAGAATGAAGTTTAATTGAATATAACCGTTTACATCCAATTGGGTGGACATTTGAAGGACATGAAGCAATGTATCATGTATTATTTTCCTTATGAGCCAAAACTTCTTCCATTGCTTTCTGCTAACATTCATACTTAGAAGCTTGTGAGTAACAAGTTGGAATAGAAATGTTGGATAAAGTAGAGGAAAATCCATACCAACTGGGAGTACGAGATACTCGAGTAGATCCCCGAGTAGGCTCAACAGGGTTAGATCTCGGGATGGGGTCTTATATTCGAATTATGATGCAGTTTCAGGCAGCGAATCTATTTCGGGATGGGGTAAAGTTGGCCAACATCGTTCATACACAAATCCAGGTTTGCACCACTTAAAAGAAGATGATAAATCCTCAAAAGTAGGAAGAAGAGGACAAATAAAAGATGATTCAACATGAGCTGGAAAGAAATAATGATTCTCGAAGAAAACAACATTTCCCAAAACACGAAATTCGTTATAAAATGGACCATAGAAAATAAAATCTTTATATGAAGTACTATAACCCATTAAAGCATATTTAGTTGACAGTGCAGAAATTTTATAGTGCTGAGAAGGAGGCAGATGCACAAAACATACACAACCAAATGTATAAAATTATTATACTTAGGATTTTGATGATAAAGATAAAAATATGGAGACTCAAAATTTAGCACTTTAGATGTCAGTCTATTAATTAAATAGACAATAGTAGACAAAACTTCCACCAGACATTTAGATGGGACAGAAGACTTAATCAATAAAGTACGAGTGATATCAAGAAGATGATGATTTTTACACTCAACAACTCCATTTTGTTGTGGTGTAACATCATTACCTTGTAGTTTCGATGCTGAAAGGGCTGACATAATGATTTGTTGTACCATTTCAGGAGGAGCTTGTCTATAAGATGAGTTATCAGTTGTAGAACCATTTATCCCAGTTTGAAAGGCATTGACCTTACGATTTTGAGAGTGCATGGGACACTTTTTGATAATGTGTCCTTGTTGTTTACAATAATTACAGATGTTCTTGTCATAATTACTAGCAATATGACCATGACTCTTGCAACTGTAACATTGAGTTCTAGTCATATCCCTACTCTTTCCTTTACCTTGAGTAGCAAATGCAATAGTGACATCATTTTCATTCTTGAAAACATTTTATGTGACTAGATGTTGCTCTTCACGTAGCAATTCCTTGAAACAAACATCCAAAGAATGAGGCGGCTCATGGTTCATCAAGCTAGAGCAAACACTCTCAAAGCCGGACCATAATTTCATCAAAAAATGATCTTGCTTGCTTTGCTGATGAACTGCCTGAATTACGGAGAGAGATTCAGCGGGTATTTTGGCATAGAAAATATCTGTAAATTTAGCCCATAAGTTCTTAGATCCAGAAAAATAATCCTGAACAAGAAGATCTCCTTGGGAGTAATTAGCAATATCATACTCTAACTAAAAGCGTCTTGCGCTATTATCTTGGTTGTAAACCTTTTGTAAATAATCTTACATAGACTTATGTCAAGGGCTTAGAACTTCCCCTAAGACCTCCATGCAGCACTAGTCAATTTGCTCACAAATCTTTCACGCTCTTGCAAATACTCGTAAGCCTTTCATCTATGATCGCTAAGAGAATGCTACATAAGAAAGACAAAAGAGCTTTTTGAAAGAAAGAAGACTGTGATTGCTAGAGAGAATGCTTTACAAGGCTTGTAATTGCTTGGTTGCAAACGAATGCCAAGGAGGGTTATTTGTACTACTACACCACCTTAATGGACGGCTAGGATTGATTTGATCTGATGACTATAATTAAGTCTTCCAGAATGCTCCTATAAAATATCTAAGATACTTACAAGTGCAAGACTTATCTACACACTTCTACAAGACTCTGGAACCTTCCAGGCTTCTCTAGTCTATTCTTCAATCTTCTGCATTATTCTAGAGAATTCTAGAGTCCTTTAGAGCACCGTGGACACGTTCCTGCACAGTTTTGGAGCAGAATTTAGGCGGGACGTGTCATTATCCCTCACCTGATGATGCAACGACCGCGACGGATTACTGTTGTTGCAAGAACTCCCGTACCTTTTCCCTAAACTGCCATAAGTCTTCATATATTTTCCAAGTGGCCTCCTCTAGAGACTGACCGTTCTAGTGGACAAGGAACATTGCGATAGTAGGCTGTCCCCTCTTTTGCTTGGCCTGGTAATCGATGATGGCTTCTATTTCCTGATCATGCGAGGCGATGATGGCAATGGGTGCCCTACTTGACTGTCCTTGGCTTGGGTCATCCTTATCCTCATGGTACGACTTGTGGATGCTGGCATGAATGACAGGATGTACCTTTAATGATTGTGGTAGCTCCAGTCTGTAAGAGATCTTGCCAACATTGGCAACGATCCTAAATGGGCCTTCGTAATTGTGCACTAAGTTCTGATTTACTCCCCTTAGTTCCTTAAATTGCCTCGGGTTGAATTTCACCAAGACCAAGTCTCCAATTTTGTAGCCAGTGGGACGACGTTTGCGGTCGGTGAACTTCTTCGTTCGTTTGGCTGCTTTGTCTAAATAAGGCTTAGCGGTATCTATCTGTTCCTAGAATTTTCTGGCCATATGGTATGCACCCAAAATCTTTCCCTCGAATGCGGCTGCTAGTGAATGCGGAGTTTGGGGCTTGGCCTGTCATTAACTTGAACAATGTTCGGCCAGTGGCTTCACTCTTCTGCAAATTATATGAGAATTGGGCTACATTAAGCAACTTGGCCCAATCTTTCTGATGTTAGCTCATGAAGTGCCTAAGGTAGCACTCCAGCAAGGCATTAACTCGCTCTGTCTGGCCATCGGTTTGGGGGTGGAAACTCGGGGAGAAGTGTAATTCCATGCCAAGTATCTTAAACAGCTCCCTCCGAAAGTTTCCTGTGAAGTGCGGTTCCCTGTCACTTATTATATGCCTCGGCAACCCCTAATATTTTACTAGATTTTTGAAGAATAATTGGGCTTCCTCCTTGGCTGTGCATCCGGATGCGGCTGGAATTAGGTGGCATACTTTGAAAATCAGTCTACCACAACCATGATAGTACCATACCCATCAGACATAGGTAAGCCAGTGATGAAGTCCATGGTTATGCTTTCCCACGGGCGCTCGGGTACTGGTAGCGGCTCCAAGAGTCCTCCAGGATGACTTTGTTCTACCTTGTCTTGCTGGAACACAAGACACGTCTGCACATTACATTCGATATCATCCCACATGTATGGCCAGTAATAGATTGCCTTGATAAGAGCTTTTGTATGATGTTTCCCTGGATACCCGGCCCATAGGGTATCATGACTCTCCTTCATTATCTGTAGCCTGACATTCCCATACTTTGGCATATAAACTCTTTGCGCGGTGGTAAGTAGGAGGCCATCTTTTATCCAGAAGCATCGGGTCTTCCCTTGGGATGTTAACACCATGAGCCTCTTTGCCTCTGGATCATGTGACAAGCCCTGTTTGATGGATTCCTGTATATCGCATTGGGCTATTCTGATGGCAGCCAATTCCGCCTTTCTACTTTAGGCGTCCGCCATGACATTACCTTGGCCTGGTTTATACTCCAACTCATAGTCAAATTCAGCCAGAAAGTCCTGCCACCTGGCTTGTTTATGTGTTAGCTTCTTTTAAGAATGGAAATAACTAGTGGCAACATTATCAGTTTTGACCACGAACTTTGAAACCAATAAGTAGTGCCTCCAAGTTCTTAGGCAATGAATGATGGTGGTCATCTCCTTCTCTTGCATAGTACACTACCTTTTTGTTTCGTTTAATTTGCGGCTTTCGAAGGCTATAGGGTGCCTATCTTGCATCAGCACACCTCCTATGGCATAATTCAAGGCATCCCTATGTACTTCGAACATTTTTGAGAAGTAGAGCAAGACCCAACTCCTTCGAAATGGCAGCTTTGAGGCCCTCAAAAGCCTCCTGACATTTCTTGCTCCAAACCCATAACTTATTTTTCTTTAGTAGCTCGATGAGTGGAGCGACTATTGCAGAGTAGCCACTGATGAACCTCTGATAGTAATTGGCAAACCCAAGGAACGACCTTAACTCCTTAACCTTTGTGGGTGTCTCCCACTCTTTGATAGCTCGCACCTTTGCCACATCCATACGTAGCTGGCCTTGGCTGATGAGTGACCTAGGAAGTGCACTTGTGCTAGGCGAATTTGCACTTCTCTTGCTTGACATATAGCTGGTTTTCCCTCAGGACTTGGAAGACCTTCCTCAAGTGCTGCACATGTTCCTCCAAGGTGTCACTGCATATTATGATATCATCCAGGTACAGCACCACAAAGTCATCCAAGTAGGGATGAAAGATTTTGTTCATGAGTGTGCAGAAGGTAGCGGGTGTGTTGGTTAGGCCAAACGACATCACCAACCACTCGTAGGACCCGTACCTTATCACATAAGTTTTGTTTGGTTCATCCCCTTCCGCAATGCGTACCTTGTAGTAGCCTTTTCGAAGATCCATCTAGGAGAAGTACTTGGCATGCCTGAGTCTATTGAGCAGGTCGGCAATCAGCGGGATAGGATACTTGTTCTTTACAGTCACTTTTTTTAGCGCCCAATAGTCTATGCATAGGCGCAACGAACCATCCTTCTTCTTCTGGAACAACACAGGGGCCCCATACAGTGCTTTGGATGGTTGGATGTGGCCAGCTTCGAGGAGCTCCTTCAGCTGCTTCCTAAGCTCCTCCAACTCCGGTGGTGCCATCCGGTATGGCGAGTAGGCCGGCGGTCTTGTCCCTGGCTCCAGCTCAATCTTGTGGTCGACCTCCGATCTTGGCAGCAAATGTCTTGGCAACTCCTTGGGCATGTCGTCTTTGTTTTCCCTCGGACACCTTCTCTATGCTAGGTGGAAGGGTTTCTGCAGCACCATCATTTTCACTCGAACTTGCGATGGTGGCCAGATAAGTAGGCTCCCCTTTCTTAAGGCCCTTCATAAACTGCGTGGCTAAAAGTTAGGCAACCCCTTTCGCCTTTGGTATCTCAACCAGAGGTACTATATAGGACCCTTCCTTCTTCAACACGAGCATCCATTGAAGGTAGGGGGTCTATTATAGTGTGGCATTGGCGGAAGAATTCTTGCCCAAGTATAATGTCGAAAATATCTAAGGGGGCAACAACAAAGTTGGTTTTACCTTGCCATCTGCCTAGAGTGATGTCCACATCATGTGCAACTCCACATACTGGTGTCAGTGGAACATTGATCGTCTTGAGGCGAGTGTCACTCGGCTTATAGCTTAACCTCAACCTTGTCGCTGTTGCCTCGGTCATGACATTAGCCTCTGTGCCCGTGTCCACCATGGCACGCACCTGTTTGCTGTTTAGGGTCATATCCACATACTGCATTGGGTAAGCCTCCTGCTTACCGGCTGGAGTGGCAGTAGTGGCACATAACCCAATC
This sequence comes from Solanum medicagineum, assembly GCA_026153255.1. Taxonomy (NCBI): domain Eukaryota; kingdom Viridiplantae; phylum Streptophyta; class Magnoliopsida; order Solanales; family Solanaceae; genus Solanum; species Solanum medicagineum. The sequence continues at coordinate 10,624 of JAPFFP010044418.1, forward strand.
ATGCCCACTTGGGTGGTGCCCGAGCTCGGTTCTTGATCCTGAGACTCCTTCTTCTTGTGCTCCTACAGTATGGCTCCAAGGTTCTTCAGCTAGGGACACCTTACATAAGTATGTGGGCCTCCACAAATGTAGCAGCCGCTTCCCTTGGACGACTGATCATTTCTTTCGGCGTAGGCGTGACGTCCGGACTTCTTATTGTCAACCCGCTCCTGGCTCTTGGGTGGTATGCCTCCTTGTCTCTGTTACGATCTCCTCCACCTTTCATATGGCTATTCATTATCTCCTTAGCCTTTCCCTTATCATGCTTGAATTTCGTCAGGGCTTCTACTTGGGTGATGGCCTCATCAAAGGTGGAAACTTATCATTGTTCCAGCTCTGTCCTAGCCCAGTTCTTCAACCTCTCCATGAAGTTGAACATCGTATCTTCCTCTGTGAGGTTGGGGATCTGAAGTGTGAGAATTGTAAAATCCTTTATATATGCCCTTATGCTGCCAGTTTGCTTCAGTTCCCTAAGCCTCCGTTTAGCTTCATAGATAATGTTGTTAGGGAAGAAGGTCTTCTTGAACTCTGCCTTAAACTTCTCCCACGTGCTGATCGTGCATAACCCCTTCCTTATTTCGGCATCTTTGCATTTCTACCATAGCAACATCTTTGTCTCATCGCTGCTGACCTTGTTATACTTGAAGTGATTCTCCAAGTGCCACAAGAAATGTTCCACCTCCTATGCGTCACAGTCACCCTTAAAGACTGGTGGCTTGGGAGCCTCGATCCTGGCCTCCCTTTCTATGGCCGGTGCAGCCTATCTCCCTTCCTTGACAACTTCTTCAAGCTCTTTTATCCTTGCGCTCATGGCTTTCAGCATGCCCATGAACCTGCCCTCTAAGGCTTCAACCCTACTCTCGAAGGAAGTGTGTGCTTCTCTCGCCTTGACTTCGGCTGCCCTCTGCACGTCCAAGTCCTTGCGGATGCTGTTATTCTCCTCATGGGTGAACTCCTTCAAGGTTTTGAACGTGCCATTAATCTCATTCAAGCGATGGCCCAACAACTCTACTGCTTGACGGGTAGTTTCCACTCTGGCGACCCATTCTAGCCTTGGACTGATGTCTGTCGGCAACTCGGCACGCTCATTGTCACTTAATTCTGTGACTAGGGGTGAGACACATTGCTTGGTGATGGTTCATTTGGCACTTTCTCGGCCTTCTTGGAGCCTTTCTTCCCCTTGCGTTTCTTGCCAACATCCAGCATAACGTTGGCAGTGCTAGTGGTGTAGACTTCTCCCTTGCTTGCCATAGTTTCCCTTTGTAAACCTTGATCTAATACCACTTTGTCATGGGCTAGAACTTTCGCAAAGACCTCCGTGTAGCATTAGTCAATTTGCTCACGAATTTTTCACGTTTTTGTAAATACTAGTAAGACTTTCAACTATGATCGCTAAGGGAATGCTAGATAAGAAAGACGAGAGCTTTTTGGAAAAAAGAATACTTTGATTGATAGAGAGAATGATTTACAAGGCTTGTGATTGCTTGTGTCTTGCTTGGTTGCAAATAAATGCCAAGAAGGGATATTTATACTACTCCACCTCCTTAATGGACTGCTGGGATAGACTTGATCTAATGGCTACAATTAAGTCTACTAGAATGGTCCTACAAAATATATAAGATATTTACAAGTGCAAGAATTATCTACATACTTCTACAAGACTCTGGAACCTTCCAGGCTTCTCTAGTCTATTCTTCAATCTTCTGCGTTATTCTAGAGAATTTCGGAGTCTTCCAGAGCACCGTGGACACGTTTGTGCACAGTTTTGGAGTA
>JAPFFP010044419.1:0-12435 GCA_026153255.1 Solanum medicagineum
GAAGAAAGAAGTCATGAGTTTCTTGGGGAGATTGAATTACATTAGTCGGTTCATAGCCCAATCTACGTTGATTTGTGGACCTATCTTCAGGATGTTGAAAAAGGATGCATTGACAAACTGCAATGAAGAATGCCAGACTATTTTCGATACTATCAAAAGCTATTTGTCTAATCCACTGGTGCTGGTACCTCCACAAGAAGGGAGTCCACTATTATTGTATTTGTCGGTCTTTGATAATGCATTCAGATGTGTGCTGGGCCAGCATGATGAAACCGGGGAAAAGGAATGGGTAGTCTACTATTTGATTAAGAAGTTCACTCCGTATGAAGCTCGATATAGTTATTTGGAGAAGACTTGTTATGCTTTGACTTGGGTTGCTCAAAAGTTGAGGCACTATCTGTCTTCCTATACTACATACCTCATTTTGAAGATGGATCCGTTGAGATATATCTTTCAAAAAGCAATGCGGATAGGAAGACTAGCCAAATGGCAAATGCTGTTGAGCGAGTTCGACATCATGTATGTAACTCAGAAAGCAATCAAAGGACAGGCTTTAGCTAATCATCTTGCAGAAAATCCCGTTGACAATAATTATGAACTACTTAAAACCTACTTTCCTGATAAAGAGATATCACTTGCAAGAGAAGCCATCTTTGAGGCATACCTTGGTTAGTGAATGTTCTTTGATGGAGCCGTGAATTGTCAACGTAGCGGCATTGGAGCGGTCTTAGTATCAGAATCCGGGCAACATCACCCGATGGCTGCGAAACTTTGATTTTGTTGTACTAACAATATGGCTGAGTATGAAGCTTACATTTTCGAGCTTGAGGATGGTTATTGGAGATTCAGATTTGCTGATTCACCGGGTTGAGGGAGAATGGTCTATGAAGAACCCGAAGATCATACCGTATGTGCACCTGGTATAGAGATTGTGTAAAAGATTTCAAAAGATCGAGTTCAGGCACATGCCAAGGACACAGAATGAGTTCGTTGATGCCCTTGCAACCATTTCCTCGATGATTCAACATACGTACATGATGTATATTAATCCTTTAGAGATAAACTTGAGGGAGCAACCGGCCCATTGTTTGCATATCAAGACAGAACCAGAAGAAAAGCCTTGGTATTTCGATATAAAGAAGTATTAAGAGACTGGAACTTATCCTAAAAATGCTACTACCGCTCAGAAGAGAGCTACACGTCAGAAGGCAAACAATTTCTTTTTGAGTGGGGAAATCCTTTATAGGAGGACTCCAGATCTAGGTCTCCTTAGATGTGTTGACACCACAGAAGCTATGAATCTTGTTGAACGAGTACATGTCGGGGTTTGCGGTACTCATATGAATGGACTCACTCTAGCAAGAAAAATCCTTCAAGCCGGTTATTTTTGGATGACTATGGAACATGACTGTTCCAAGTTTGTGCAAAAATGTCATCAGTGTCAGATGCATGGTGATTTGATTTGTGTCCCTACGAACTCAAGGCTATGTTTCTCCTTGGTCGTTTGTAGCTTGGGGCATAGATGTTATTGGTCCGATAGAGCCAGCTGCCTCTAATGGTCATAAATTTATTTTGGTTGCCATTGACTACTTTACCAAGTGGGTGGAGGCAGTCTCCTATAAGTCTGTGACAAAGAAAGTGGTAGCTGATTTTGTGCGCAACAATTTAATATGCCAGTTTGGAATACCAGATTCCAGCATCACCGATAATGGAGCAAATCTCAATAGTAACTTGATGAAAGAGATATGTGAGCAATTCAAGATCACTCATCGGAATTCAACAACGTATCGCTCTCAAATGAATGGAGCCGTAGAAGCCGCCAACAAGAATATCAACAAGATTCTAAGAAAAATGATTGACAGACACTAAGGATGGCATGAAATGCTACCTTATGCCTTATTGGGATATCGCACGACTGTCAGAACATCAATTGGAGCAACCCCGTACTTATTGGTAAATGGAACAGATGTTGTGATACCCGATGAAGTGGAAATACCATCACTGAGAATTATTCAAGAAGCTGAGTTGAGTGATGCAGACTGGGTTCGTAATCGAATTGAACATTTGGCTTTAATCTATAAAAAGAGGATGACGGTTGTTTGTCATGGTCAGTTATATCAATAGAGGATGATTTGTGCTTGGAATAAGAGAGTAAGGCCTCGAATGTTCAAGGTGGGATAATTGGTTCTCAAACGTATCTTTCCCAATCAAGATGAGTATAAAGGAAAGTTTGCACCAAATAGGTAAGGGCTGTACATGGTTCGCAAGATGCTGTCAGGAGGAGCGTTAATTTTGTCAGAGATGGACGGTCAAGAGTGGCCAAGACCAATCAATTCAGATGTTATCAAGAGATATTACGTTTGAAGATTTAGAGTTCGCCTGCTTTGTAATTGCATTATTTAGTTACTGCATTTATTTAACCTTATGTAATGAACTACGTTTGACCTGAATTATCAAGAATGAGATACGTAGGCGGTCTATGTCAGTCTCAGTCATCCCCTTATCCCTTTATTTGTTCCTTTTTACTTTTTTGAAATTACGTTTGACCTGAATTCTCAAGAATGAGGTACATAGGCAGCCTATGTCGGCCTCGGTCATTTTCTTATTTAAATTTTGTATTGTTCTCTACCTCCCAAGAGGGGAACTACGTTTGACCTGATTCTTGCCTCAATGGGATACGTAGGCGCCACAACGCTTCGATCATACTCCCATAAAGGAAACTGGGACAGAATTTCTGAGAGGAACTCAAAAATTCTGAACAAAGAGGTCCGTCTTCAACAAATCAAAGTTCAAAGCATGGTAACACTTCAACTAGGACAGAATTTTTGAGAAAAGATCTCAAAAATCCTCAAGGTGCTTCTTATAAGCTATCGATCCCTTACGACATTTTAACTGGGACAGAAATTTTGAGGTTGTCCCCAGAATTTCGCTAATCATAATTACAAGTCTGAAAGTCTCCTAAGGATTCTCAGCCTGATCAGTAATTCAAATACAACCACGACACACCAAGGAATCTATGTCAAAAGCCGAACATGTTTATCTAAGCTTTATGTAACATGACAATTGGTAGTGATTTTTTCTCAAAAACCCTTTCCTAAATCTTTTATTTCTAACGATCTTCTCTCATGTCGAATATTTTGTCAAATGTATATTTTTCTACCTTTTGTCTACCAAGAGGTGGGAGATCAAAGCGGTTCATCGAGGGACAAGATGAGGAGCAGACAACCGAAGAATCAACATAGATCAGTTCACTTTGAAACTAACAAATTTTCTGTGGATGCAGGGAAATTTTTTTGCAGGTCTTATCTACAAGAGAATAACTGAGACATAAATAGTTTCGTCTCACTCAAATCCCCAACAATTTATCACATCTCATGCAGCGGAGAGAGTAATCTTACTTTCAAGTTGCCGAGAGGTCCATTTTATCATTCATCGCGGAGAGAGTCATTTTATTTTCAAGCTGTCGAAAGGTCCATTTCATCATGCATCGCGGAGAGAGTAATTTTACTTTCAAGTTGTCGAGAGGTCCGTTTCATCATGCATCGCCGACAAGGCTATTTTATTTTTTAGTTGCCGAGAGGGTCATTGCATGTTCATCGCCAACAAGGCTATTTTATTTTTCAGTTGCCGAGAGGGACATTGCATGTTCATCACCGACAAGGCTATTTTATTTTTCAGTTGCCGAGAGGGCCATTGCATGTTCATCGCCGACAAGGCTATTTTATTTTTCAGTTGCCGAGAGGATCATTGCATATTCATCGCCGACAAGGCTATTTTATTTTCCAGATGTCTAGAGGGCCATTGCATATTCATCGCCGACAAGGCTATTTTATTTTTCAGTTACCGAGAGGACCATTGCATGTTCATCGCCGACACGACTATTTTATTTTTTAGTTGCCGAGAGGGTCATTGCATATTTACCGCCTACAAGGCTATTTTATTTTTCAGTTGCCGAGAGGGCCATTGCATATTCACCACCGACAAGGCTATTTTATTTTTCAGTTGCCGAGAGGGCCATTGCATATTCATCGCCGGAAGGCCATTCATTTTTCAAGTTGCCGAGAGGGCCATTGCATATTCATTGTCGAGAAGATCATTTTATTTTCAAGTTACCGAGAGGGGCATATAATGATTGCTTCATATTTATTCATTATCTATCACGTTGAAGAGAAGAATACATATCGAATATGGTAAAAGATGCCATCTCTAATTCAAATTATGATTTTACTAACATTTTGTTTTAGTTATATCGAGAACATCCGAGAGGGTGAATTCTCAAAACAAACCATAGATGTGGACGTCATCAAGTAGGATGCAGCACAACGTGAAACTTTTTATTAGCAGCAAACTGGGACATATTCTGAAGAGGGGCGTCAAAACCCTTCGGACATGAGCTGGGAAGCGATTACCACCACAATTCAACCACACCCCTGTCAGAAGGCATGTGGATATTTCTTTGAGTTCGTTAATTTTCAATGTCGCCTTCGGATAATCTCAACTCTCACCGGAGGCAATCTTCCAATCCGAGTGACAATGTACCAAGAATTGTGGAAATTATGTCTGTATAAGTTCTTAATTATGGGTGTGAAGCACGCCACATTTGTGGTTAAGAAGTTACAAGTCTCTTTTTCATAACTTGATCTATTTGTCAATCCTCCTGAACCAGAGGTTATCTTAGAATGAAGATTTTCTCTTCAACCGATAGAGTCAAACTACAAGCAACTTGATTCCTAAGTCCAAGGATATGTATGCGGGCTCAATTTTAAAAACTCGGCTACGTTCCAACATTAGCTCTTAAAATGTTATTCCCAAGCATGCTAATTTCTCCATAATTTGATATTGGGATGACTTTTGAATTCTTTCAAAATCGTGCGTAAGATCAAGTATTTTGAACTACAAGTGGCCTAAATTCTCATGTAACCTAAGATATGTAGGAAACCCAGAACCAGGGTCTAGTCGTAATTTCCCAAAGTCCGTACCAAGAGCATTCGGAAGATAGAGATGTGGTCGGTTAAAAATTGGTTTAGTCAATTTCTTTGTCCACGATCTCTTCCATCGATCATACCCAAAGAAAGGGATAGTTATTGACACCTAATTTTTACCCTCCACAATACGAATTAATTATGGATCTTTTAATTTTGACAATTTGAAATAATTGATTTTCAAAATACGAAAAATATTTTTAAAAAGTAAATGCCTTTTATTTTAAAAGGGTATTATTCCGGAATTAATCTGGTTATTTCAAATTAATAATATTAAAAGATCTTAAGTTAATTTGTATTAATTCATTGTATAATCAAATTAGTCAATCAAATTCAATTGGATTACCTTTAGTGGGCCGAAATTGCAATCGAATTGACAATTTCTAAATCAAATACCCTTACCCCTTGTGCCCATTTTACAATCCTTCTTTTGGACCTATTTTAATAAATTTTGGACCAAAATCTTGGCCCAAAATACCTCAAACCCGGCCCAAACCCCATTTTCTGCCTAACCTATGTACATATACATGCAACGGGCGTAGGGGACACGCGCCCCCAATTCTCCTTTTCTTTTCCATTTCTCCCCTCACATTACACTTTCTCTCCCTGACCCATTCTTCTTCTTCACCTTCATCCCCAAACCAAACCCAGAAAATACCAAACCAAAATACTCTCCCCAACGTTCCCTGCATATCTCTGTACATATGTGTGCCTCTCCCATTTTCCCTTATCAAATTCGTACCTCATCCGTATTAGAATCAAAACGTGGTGCAGATCACAATCATCGATTGAAATTGATGGCTGTGATATGGACTCGTGATGATTCCAAAGGATGAGGAAGCCAATTTGGGATTCAAACTCGAAATTGCCCTGGGATTTCCCCCCATCCGTTACCCTAATCAAGACCTATATATATCGTTCTTCCCCAATTTTGGGGGGCAGCCGTTCATGATCTTGAAAATCCTAAAAAAAAAACTCAAATCGATTTCCACAGTCGTCTTTCCCCTAAAAATACATTCAATCTCCATTTAGAGTAACGAAATTTTTAGAAATTCTTGCTCAATTTTGAGGTTTCTTGGAGCTAGGAGTTCTTTGCTCTGAAGTTAGGAGTTCCTGGTCTCGAGTTAGTGTAGAAAATTCGATTCCTATTGGTGTAAGCATTTTCACTCAGGCTCGTCGTCCCGGTTCCTTCTCTCAAGAAGGTAAATTCTTTTTCAGTCAACTAGTTTATTTGATTGTGTTGGTTTGTCTTTGCATATGGCCAGATTTTCGATTGCTCTATTTGGATTCTGGTACCCCCATATTGTTATGGGCATGATTTCGTGCTTGTTGTCTTACTAATGCTTCCTACTTCGTTACTGTATATTGGCTGAGGTAGTTGTTGCTTTCGACTTTGTTTACTGTTGCATTGTTTGAGTGTGAAGCTGATAGTATGAGATATTAGGTTCATTGTGTGGGTGTTGTGATTACCCTTCTTGTTTATTGTTAAGGGAATGGAGACTAAGCAGAAATGATATCACTTCTCGAATACGTGTTATAATGTTTAAGCTTTAACCTGTTGTAGTTCTTTTGTTGATTCTGGTTTTGTGAGATGTTATCAGATCGCTTCATGTAGCTGTCGTGTTTATGTTTCCCTTGGCCTTATCTTGGTTTTCAGTTTGTGGTTTACTTGGAGGTTATTATGTCAAAGCTACGTGTTCAAAAATGTTTTTCCTGAACCTGTTATGGTCTCCTTTCTCTGTCCTTATCATTTGGAAATTTCCATTCTTGTCCCATTTCCTCTCATCCTTACCCCTGTATCCCTGAATAAGTTGACTTCAAGAATGTCGAGGTCTTAGGTTGTTGTCTGTTTGTTCGTTAGGATGCATTTCTTTTGGGAGTCAAGGTCTTTTTTCATTTGCTTGTTGAGTTTGGACCAGATGGGTAGACAACTTGTCTGAAGCTGTCTTCACTCTATTGTTACAGCACTCTATAGACTGTGTTCAATAATATTCACTATTCTTTCTTCCTTCTCTTTCTAACTGTAATGTTCTAGTATTGAAAAGATGGTTTAGTTTGCTTTCAAACATTTCAATTGGTGAAGTCTCAGGACTTTGTATCCAACTTTGGGTTTCTATGAAATTTATATTACCAAGGATATACACATCTTCATTACAAAATTGTCTTTTTCTCTTTGATTCGGAAAAAAGTCAACCTGAATGTTATAGTTGGTTTATATGGTCACTCTTCAGACTTGAATTCTTGTGTTGTCTCTATTAGTTCTCACGTCATTGCGCTACTGCTAGCATGACCCTCAGTTTCCTAGAAAACAAGAAAGTCCTAGTTTGAGATCATTACATATTATTACATGGAATTCTCATTACTGTTTTGTATCAATCTTATTTCCTCATTCTTGCATCCCTATTTTGGTTACCAACACGCTGTTTGGGTCCATGAATAGTCAACTTTAATGCTGCGTCTAAATCCGAATATTGAAGTTTACTTGCTTTTTGTTCTGTTTGAGTAGATTAACTGTTTGGTTTTCATCTTGAGTAGAAGTGTGTGGGTTATGAGTTGAATACCCTTTTATCAATTGATTTCTATTAGTCTAGTTAGTCATTTGTTAGTGAGAATTCATTTTAGTATTTTGTTGTGCCCCTTTCATTTCTTAAATGTTTTACTGATAATTTGCTCCTTTGTGTTTAGATTTAGTTTTCGCTAGAAATGTCATTGTGCTAATTTGAACACTCTGTTATGAGTATTAATTCCTTTCCTTTGTCCTTTTTGTTGCATGTGATCACGACTCGAGTCAGTTTTGGACTCCTCCCTTGCATATCCGCGAATTTTGAGTTGTCCTATCCTATTAGAGTTATTGAGGGGCTAGTACATGAATGGAAGCTGATATACAGGTTTTCGAAAGCCAAAATGAGTGTATATACATGGATATACAACAAATATACACTAAGTGTATATCACAAGAAATATAGGGCCAAAAGCCCAAAAGCAGTAGCTGATTAATTTATGGGTCTGTCAGGCCCAAAAATATAGAAATTAGGATAGGTTAATTAATTTGGGTCTGCCAAGCCCAATAGTTAAATTCTTCTGTTGTTGCTTCATTTATGGTATTTTTATAATATACTTGTTTACTAACTCTAACATTAATTTGTATTTCTCTTATTTTTAATCTAGTTATTTCCCCAACATGTTTCCATTCATGTTGATTTCATTTTAATGATTTTCTTAGTGTTAGCACTTTTTTTTTCTACAATACGATTTATTTTAGCAAAAACTTTTTTTGCAAAATTAGTTCAAGTGTTGGTCCATTTTGCAAACTTGGTAACTTTTTTTTCCTTTTTTTTTTCAAACTTGGCAACATTTTGCACACCTAGTCACCTTTTTCAACTTAGCCAATTTCTTTTCAAAATTAGTCAATCTTTTTAAACTTAGTCAATCTCTTTCAAAATTAGTCAATCTTTTCAAACTTTGTCAATTTTCAAGAATTACCCAATCCTTTCCAACTTTGTTAAATTCTTTAAAAGTTAATCAACCTCCTAATCATTGGTCAACCGCAAGTTAGCGGTCATTTTGAGTGATTAAATTCTTCTCAAAATGGAAAATCGAACTCGAACCTCTCTTTGGTATTTTAAAAAGATTTTTTCTATTAGGTCTTTTAAAATGTCTTATTGGTTTCCTAATTATCTGCAAAATTAGGCGGCGACTCTGTTCAATTTTGAAAATTTGATTTGTATTTAATTAATTAAGTATTAAATCGAATTTTCGAAAGTCGAAGTCCATTTTTTCCAAATTAACACTTATACCATGAATATTTATTCGATAAATTTATACCATGAATAAGTATTTCATAAACTTATACTATGAATAAATATTCCAAAACTTATAACATGAATAAGTATTCCATAACCTTATACCATGAATATTTATTTCATATATAATAATAATTGACTATGAAAATAGGAGTGATATTAAAATAAATACTATTAATATTGTTTGTAGTAGAGATAAAATATTTGGTTAGAATATTTTGAATACATATGGACTATATATAGAGAGATTCTTTTTATAATATTTTATTTAAAGTTCAAAAGAATTCTTTAATTTAAGGTAAATTGATAAAGTATGATAGCATTAAATTAGAAATTATAATTATCTTATCTAATTATTTAAAACTGCTATATACGTAAAATAAACTCTCGTATTTGTAAGATTTAAAAATTCCTATTATTCATGTAATTAAGTCATAAAAATAGCTTTTTCAAGTAATTTTCCGTTAAAAAAATAATAATAGAGGAGGAGCAGGACAAGTGCAAAAGACTACCTTTTTACTTCCATGCAATTTTTAGTATCTATATTAAAACTTAATTAATTCAGATTTATATCACCTCAAAATTATTCGAAGAATAAGCTTATTTCCAATTTTAAAAAGAGTGTCTTCATTTATTATATATTTTTTAAATTCATCAATAAAAAATTTATATTTTAATTAAAAATTATATATATATCACTGCAATCGCAACAAACCCGACAGCCGATCACTTGTGCTTTAGATTTTTTAAAAGAAAAATAAGATCATGGAAAAGACCCAACATGTGCAACAACTAAATGAAGTCATACATATATTTTAGGTGATATGTAACTTAGACAAGTGGAATGTTTTGGAATGTCTTTTCTATATACAATCATCCGTTATTTAGTATTTATCAGGTTGATTTATTAAGATTCAAGCTATGTAATATTCATTCGAGAAGAATCGTAATTCTTGGTCATAAAATTGACAATTATTTTTAGATTTTAAATCTAAATTTAACAATTAAAACTGGGAGGAGCAGAGAGTTCAAACCTGAAATCAATAATTTTTAGAGTTCAAAAGTTAAATTTGCTTATATGCATAAACTAGTAACGAAATTTTGGTGTTGTATATGGACTCAATATTTCTTCATAAAATAATTTTTTAATTAGATATTTCTTAAATTTTTTATCTAAAATGAATATTTAATAAATAGTATTGACATTGATAAAGTTTAACTAACTTTTTTTTTTTTTGGTAACCATGTAGATATTATCATTACGAGAGCAAAACTACACCTAAAGAGACGTTGAGCACAATGACTGCACTTCAAGTTTCCAAACTAATTACATTGAAGTCTTTGTAAAAAATCACTACATCTACCAGCTTTCTTTGATGAACTTAGTATGTCTATTCTAACTATAATCTCCCTCTTAATCTGCAATAAACTTCGTATGTGTATCTCCTTTAAAAATTTTCCAATTTCGAGCTCTCCAAGTATGATAGATCATTGCCTCCTATGTTGCAATTACAACTTGTTTTTGAAATTGCTTCCCTTTCTTCCTTTAAGATCTATATAACTTCTTGTAATTCAATATTCACTTCCTTTAATCAGATTGTATTTATCTTGAACATACCAGTGTTGCATTTTTGCTATCGTCGAGAGCTTTGTGACTCCAGACAATTTCTCCTTCTTTCATATACAAACCATGCACCCACTTCACCCATAATGAGTCTTTATCGACAATTAGTTGCCATAGTAATTTACCAAGCGATGCAAAGTTTCAAACATTGCATTCCTTAATATTCAGCCCTCCATGCTTCTTGGGCAAACACATTGTACTCCAAGACACTAGTGATATATGTTAGTATTTGTTTATTCCACATCGGTGGATGACAAATTTGTAAAGGGGTTTTCCCCCAATAAATTGAAGTGTAGTTTTAGGGTTTAAAACATACCTCTCACTTGCCTTCTCATGTTCTAAGACTTCACTTGTATTTTTTGGAGTAAAATACAATTTGTGTTTGTGTTTGAGGACTAACGACTTCTATTTTTGGGGTAGTAATTTGTGAAATAATTATTCTATCTAGTTTGCTTCCGAAACAATTGGTATCAGAGCCTTCGTAAATTCGTTGTTTTTCTTATTTTTTCTCTTCTACTATCTTTTAACGACTTTTATTTTGGGGGTAGTAATTTGTGAAAATAATTATTCTACTCAGTTTGCTTCCGAAACAATTGGTATCAGAGCCAAGGTTCTATCTGAGTAGGTTTTGTCTAAGTATGCTCTGTGGTTGAGTATGTTCTGTAGTTGCAGCATAGTTTGATCTTCCACATCAGGAAAAAAAATTTCTTGAGTTTATATTGTCAATATATTTTTTCTTAGTATGCTCTGTGGTTGCAGCATAGTCTGAACTTCTATATCAGAAAAGAATTATCTTGCTCTGTGTAGCCAGTTATCAAATAGTATCTTTAATACAAAATGGGGGAGGGAAATAAAGAAGTATCCATCTCAGACAAGCCACGGGAGTCTACCTCAAGTGTCGATAACACATCGTTGGTATCTTCACTTATGTCAAGGATTCAGACAAATGCGAAGTTTGCAGTTGAAATTTTTTACGAAACTGGACACTTTGTGTCACGACCCAAAAATTTGGCGTGATGGCACTTGTTCAACCTCGCCCGAACAATTCAGCCTTAACTCAAAGGGGACAATAAGTATAAAGCGCGGAAGCATTTTTAATTAAAATGAATAAAATTGAGAAAATTCCATAAACATAAATCCCACTCAAGGATTTGGTTGTCACGTGTACAAGCCACTAGAAATACAGAAAATCCAAGAATTACAAGTTAAACTGTCCTTCTTCTCAAATAGAACAAGTACAGAAGAAAATAGGAACAAGAGAGTTAGCCAGATGTTAACAGCTACCTCTCTTCGTCTCCTCAGAATCTTTGGTGGATCAAGGAATTTCTTTTTACTGTCTGGGTTCACCACCTACACGGGTGTAGAAGCAAGGGGTGAGTACCAAAATACCACGCGATACCCAACAAGCGGACTAATAAACACAAACTTAAGTAATATAGAATATCGATACCCCTAACACTCCAACCAAAACCCCCAACATCATAACCTGCATAAAATACTTAGCAAGGAATAATCCATAACACTTAATAGGTAGCAACAACAAGAACAAGTACACAACCAATCAACGATAGTAATAACACATATGAGGACTCAGGCCTCCATATCACACTTGTTTTGGGAGATGGGTTCTTTTGACATTGAGTATATTAAGTTATTTTAATATACTTTCCTTTTATTATTATCGTGCCGGAACGTGGCACCCGATACAAATATTGTGTCGGAACGTGACACCCGATCCAATATATGTGTCGGAACGTGACACCCGATCCAATATTTATATGTGTCGGAACGTGACACCCGATCCAATATGTGATTTATTCATTAACATTACTTTTCACTTCATTATCAATGTTTCATCAAGTCTTCTTTATTTAAGGCATTACTTTGAAAGTTCAAGTTCAAGATTATAAATGGGTTCCATGATCTTGGGATTTCAGACCAATCATAACAATATATCAGTCAACCAATTTACAACAATTAAGTGTAGCTTCAATATCAATAACAAATAATCACTATTTCACATATA
>JAPFFP010044420.1:0-12434 GCA_026153255.1 Solanum medicagineum
CAGCTCTTATGTCATTTTGTATGCATTCGTGTTCATGGTTACAAGTATGGTGATTTTTGACACTCATGTTGAGACTTTTTGAAAGTGATGTTTAAAAACATTTATGGATTCATGTATGGCTAAAATCTTTATGATACTTTTCTTATGTACGTTTCTTTTACATTCGGGGACGAATGTTCCCAAGGGGGAGATATTGAAATGCCCCAAAAATGGCTTCGGAAATGCCCATAATCGTAATTTTCATATATCTCAAAATCCGTGCGTGATATCAAAAATCCAAATTCATATTCTTGATCAGCGGAAAAATTGAGTGACAAATGGGTATAACCCAAATTTTAGAGGACCCATAGCGAAAATTGATTTTCACAAACGAGCTTTCTATAACAACAGTTGTGTGCGATGGCTCCGCAACGCAGACCCATCGCGAAGCAGTGTTAATTCTTCCTTATTTTCAGGGCATGGGGGTCTACCCTCATGCCCACTTATGCGTGAAAACACCTATACTTAGCCATTTTAAAACTCTATTTAACTTAAAAACCCTCTCTACAACCTCTCCAACATGTTATCAAAATTCCCATTCAAATTCCAAGGATTTCATGCCTAACATTGGAACTCAAAGATTCTCTTCAATCCCCAAGTTCTCTTCAAGATCATCTCAAAAAAACCCAAGTTTAAAGTATGTGGGTTTCATCCATTGGGTCCTTTCACCCATTGAGCCCAATCTCCTTTTTCATGAAAATTACATGTTTTCAAGTTATATCATATATGGGTATCTCTTACTATGGATTTTGATTATAACTTATGTTGGAGTTTTATGAAATGTTGATTGATTATGCATGTTTATCTATATCAAGCTTATACTATGAATTGGTTTTGTCGATTGAGACTACACATGTTTTGAGCTATGAAACTATGATCTATGATGTGATTTGATGATAGATTTCAAGGTATTCTACATGAGGGTTTTACTATGTGTTGGTGGGTTGATTTACATTGAGTTTTCTCACATTACTTCACTCTTGAATTGCATGATTTTGAACTAGTATTATGAACCCACCAAGTGTTAGATAAAATGTCTTGACAAGGATTCTCAAGTTATTGATGATCTATTGCATGGTTTGTAAGTTAAGTGTCTTTATGATGATTAAGGGCTTCCATGTATGTAACGAATTCATGAAAAGTATCTATAGTAGGTCATACCTTGTTAGGGGGTGACATGCCAAATCACCTTGTTAAGGGGGTGGCATGCCTCAATCACCTTGTGACATGCCTAATCACCTTGTTGAGGGAAGGATACCTCGATTATCTTGTTGGGGGCTGACATGTCCAATCACCATGTTGAGGGATGGATACCCCTATCACCTTATTGAGGGGTGACATACCTCAACAAGGTGATTGGGCATGTCACCCCCCAATAAGGTGATTGAGGTATGTCACCCCTCAACAAGGTGATTGGGCATGTCACCCCCCAACAAGGTTATTGAGGTATGCCACCCCTCAACAAGGTGATTGGGCATGTCACCCCCCAACAAGGTGATTGAGGCATGTCCCCCCTCAACAAGGTGATTAGCATGTCAGCCCCCAACAAGGTATAGTCTACTTTCAATATCGTAGAGCATACAAGCCCTTAATCATCATAAAGTCACTTGACTCATAAATCATGTAATAGATCATCAATAACTTGCGAATTCTTATCTTGACATTTTATTAAACACTTGGTGGTTTCATAATGCATGATCGGAATCATGCAATGCAAGAGTGAAATAATGTGAGAAAACTCAATGCAAATCAATCCACCAACATATAGTAAAACCCTCATGTAGGGTACCTTGAAATCCATCATGAAATCTTATAATAGATCATAGTTTTATAGCTAAAAACATACATAGTCTCAATAGACAAAATCAATTCATAGAATAAGCTTGAAAAAGATAGACATGCATAATCAATCAACATTTCATAAAACTCTACATAATTTATAATCATAATCCATAATAAGAGATACACATAGATGATACAACTTGAAAAATGCAATTTTCATAAAAAGGAAGATTGGGCTCCATAGGTGAAAGGACCCAATGGATGAAACCCACATACCTCAAACTTGGGTTTTCTTGAGATGAGCTTGAAGAGAACTTAGAGCTTGAAGAGAATCCTTGAGTTCCAAAGTTAAGCTTAAAAAAATTATAATTTGAATGAGATATTTGGTTAAGTCTTGGATTTGTTTTTGTGAGGTTTTTGAGTAATATAGGGTTGAAAAATGGCTAAGTATAGGTGTTTTCACGCATAAGTGGGCATGGGGCTATGACCCCAATGCCCTTGGCCGAAATAGAAAAACCAACGAAAAACTTACACTGGTCCGTGTTCTTGGCATGAGGTGGACCCATCGCGTAGGCCACTTTTGTACTGCTCGGAGCCCCTTGCGCTTCCCAACCAGGGCATGGATGCTCTCTGGAAATCGTAAATTAGCGAAAATTATTTTTCGCTATGGATCCTCTAAAATCTGAGTTATAACCATCCCCCACACAATTGTTTTCCCTGATCAAGAATATGAAGTTGGATTTTCGATATCATGCACGTATTTTTAGATATATGAAAATTACAATTTATGGGAATTTTCGAAGCATATTTTGGGGTATTTCAATATCTTCCCCTTCGGAACATTCGTCCCTGAATGTCAAAGAAATATGCATGAGAGAAATAATTATGAAGGTTTCAGCCCAACATGAATGCAACAAATGCATTTAAACATCATTTTTGAAAATCTCAGCATGAATGTCAAAAATCACCATAAACTTGTTACCATGAACATGAATACTTGCAAAATGACATAAAGGTTGAAACTTAAGACTTGAATTCATATAGTGGACTTAAACTAGTACATTCAGGTTGAGTAAAGTGGAAAAGATATGGATATCGGTTTCTTATGTCCGCTTCAGCTTCCCATGTGGCACTTTCAGCTTGTTGATTCCTACAAAGGACCTTGACGGAAGCTACATCTTTGTTTCTCAACCTCTTTAATTGTCTATCCAAAATTTACATCGGGACCTCCTCATAGGTGAAATTATATTCTACAACACCAACAACATCCAAGGGCACCATAGCACGGGTCACCCATACACTTTCTCAACATAGACACATGAGAAGAGCGGATGAACCATATTCATTTCCATATGCAACTCCAACTCATATGAGACCTTACCCACTCTCCTCAAAAGTTTATAAGGACCCAAAAACCTTGGGCTCAATTTCCCCTTCATGCCAAATCAGACCATACCCTTCATGGGTGAGACTTTTAAGTAAATCCAATCGCCAACCTTAAACTCAAGATCTCTTCTCCTCTCATCAGAATAGGACTTTTCTCCACTTTGGGTTGTTTTTAATCTCTCCCTAATAAACCTCACCTTCTCCAAGACCTCCATGACCAAATCCAAATCTAGCAACGCTGTCTCCCCTACTTCAAACCACCCAACCGGGAACCTACAACGCCTACCATATAAAGCTTCAAAGGGAGCCATACCAATGCTTGAGTGGTAGCTATTATTGTACGCAAACTCAATGAGTGGAAGATGTTTATCCCAACTACCCTTAAACTACAAAACACAAGATCTAAGCATATCCTCAAGAGCTTGGATAGTCCTCTCAGCTTGACCATTTATTTGAGGGTGAAAGGTTGTGCTAAGCTTAATCTTAGTACCAAGACCTCTTTGGAAGGACCTCCAAAAGTGAGAAGTGAAGTGAGCACCACGATCCAAAATGAATAAATAAAAACACCCTATGCAATCTAACCAATTCATGTATATACAACACGGCATAATCTTCAGCACCATAAGTGGTTTTGACCGGTAGGAAGTGAGCCGACTTTGTCATTCTATCAATAACAACCCAAAAAGAGTCAAACTATTTCCTAGTCTTAGGCAACCCAACCAAAAAATCCATGTTGATCTCTTCCCACTTCCAAGTAGGAATCTCTATATCATGGGCTAGGCCACCTGGTGTTTGATGTTTGGCTTTAACTTATTGGCAATTCTGACATCTGGAGATGAACTTGGCAATGTCTCTCTTCATACCACCCCAACAATACACCTCCCTCAAGTCTCTATACATCTTTGTAGAACCGGGGTGAATGGAATAAGATAAATTAAGGGCCTCCTTCAAGATCGATTCTTTCAAGTCATCCACATTTGGCACACATAATCTATCTTGATACCTAAGGGCACTATCTCCCCCTTGGGAGAAAACCTTCACTTTACAATCTCTCACCAAGACCTTCAACTCTAGAAAGGTGGGGTCTATATCCTATTTTGCCTTTACCTCCTCAATCAAGGAAGATTTAGAACCATCAACAACCACTACACCACCATTATCAACTACCTCCAACCTAACCTCGAATCTAGCTAACCGATGAACCTCTCTAGCTACCTCCTTGCCTCCATCCTCAACATAAGCTAGACTACGCATAGACACTCTACTTAGAGCATCGGCCATAACCTTAGCATTGTCGGGGTGATAATGCACACTCATATCATAATTTTTAAGAAGCTCTAACATTTTTCTTTGTCTCAAGTTAAGACCTTTTTGGGTGAACACATATTGTAGACTCTTGTGGTTGGTGAACACATCAACATGAACCCCAAACAAGTAGTGATGCCAAATTTTCAAAGCAAATACCATGGCCGCCAATTCAAGATCATGGGTGGGATAATTCTTCTCATGCACCTTAAGTTTCCTAGAGGCTTATGCTATCACCTTACAATTTTTCATCAAAACACACCCCAAGCCAAATCTTGAGGCATCATAATAAGCAACAAATCCTTCCAACCCTTCCTGTAGAGACAAGATAGGAGCATAGACAAGCTTATCTTTCAAGGTTTGAAAACTCCTTTCACATTCATCGGTTCACACAAATGTCGCCTTCTTTTGGACCAACTTTGTCATAGGGCAAGCGATAGAAGAGAACCCATTTACAAAACTCAGGATATAACCCGCCTATGGAGTCAATAGCCTAGGCCAATTTCTAATGACCTCTTTCTTCTTAGGATCCACCTTAATACCATCACCCGACACCACACGTGTTAGAAAAGCAACCTCTTTCCACCAAAACTCACATTTTTCATATTTAGTGTACAACCTCTCCTCCCTCAAGATTTGCAATATCACCCTCAAGTGGTTCACATGCTCCTCCTCACTATGGGAATAAATCAAGATATCATCAATAAAAACTACGACAAACAAATCAAGGTATTGTTTAAAGACCCTATTCATGAGATCCATAAATATAGCTGGTGCGTTAGTCAACACGAAGGACATAACCACAAACTCAAAGTACCCATACCTAGTCCAGAAAGCCATCATGGGAATGCCACACTCCCTCACTTTCACGTGGTGATACCCGAACTGAAGATCAATCTTACAAAATTGACTACCCCCTTGAAGTTGATCAAAAAGGTCATCAATCCTTGGTAGAGGGTACTTGTTCTTTATGGTGACTCTATTAAGTTCCGATAATCAATGTATATTTTGAGAGAACTATCCTTTTTCTTCACAAATAACACCGGTGCACACCAAGGTGATTTAATAAGCCTGATGAAACCCTTTTTCGACAAATCTCTCAATTGCTCCTTCAACTCCTTCAACTCCGACGGGGCCATACGGTGAAAGGGAATAGAAATGGGTTGAGTCTCGGGAAGAAGTTCTATACCAAAATCTATTTTTCTTTCAGGAGGAACACCGGGAAGCTCATCGGGAAAGACATCAAGAATCTCATTAACCACCGGAATGGACTAAATAGGAATTTTAGACTCAACATCCCTAAACCTCACAACATGATAGAGACAAACCTTAAAATCAACTTTTGGGATTTAGGACAAGAAATGAATACACCCTTGACCACCACATCACGACTTTCAAGGATGGGCTCATTAGGGAATTGAAATTTAACCCTATAGAATCTATAATCAATAGAAGTATAATATGCATGCAACCAATCCATCCCAAGAATGACATCAAAATCCACCATATTTAACTCAACCAAATTATAAGGCAAGATATTATGCAATATGAACACGGGACAATTTCTACAGACTCTTTTAGAAACAATGGAGTCACCAAAAAGGGTAGATACTTCATAGGTTCATACAGTAATTTGGGACAAACAAGAAGCTTTCTTGCAACAAAAAGAGTAATAAAAGAAAGAGTGGCACCCGGGTCTATCAATGCATACACATCAAAATTAAAAACCTTTAACATACCAGTGATGACGTCGGGCACATCATCCACCCCTTTTCTCACTTGAAGAGCATAGAATCTATTTTGCCTCGGAGCACTCCCTTGTTGGCCTCCTCTACCCTTTTGACCTCCATTTGCACCTTGGCCTTGTGGATGACCATCTCTACCATTGTTTTGAGCATGAGGGCAACCAATAACCTTGTGACCTATTTCACCACAACCAAAGCAAGCACCAGAATTCCTTAAACATGGACCACTATGATTCTTTTCACACATTGGGTATCTAGGTTTTTCCATTCCTCCATTACCACCTTAGAACCTTGGGCTGGTCACGCTATCATTGGCAAACCTCTTGGTAGGAGCATTGGATGACCCTTGGCCTTGGAACTTATGACCTTGTAGAAATTAGCCACCCTTAGACCCTTGGAAACCACCTTTAAAATGAACCATCTTGGACTCACCACTTCGTCTTTTTCTAAGCTTTTCCCTCTCTAGTTGCTCGGCATATGTTATGAGCCAGGTCAAATCCATATCACCAACTAGCATGGCGGTACGATACTCCTTATTTACCAAGTTGGACATTCCCGACATATATTTCTTCATCCTTGATATAGGTTTTGTAACCAATTGTTGTGCATACTTGGAGAGTTGGTTAAACTTGAGGGCGTACTCCCTCACACTCATGGAACCTTACTTAAGGTTCATAAACTCCATCATCTTAGCCTCCCTTAGCTCGATAAGAAAGAATTGTTTGAGGAATGTGGCTTTGAACTCTACCCAAGGGAGAGCATTATCATCCCCTTCTCCAACTTCCATTGTGCAAACCAAATTTGAGTAACCCCTTTGAGTTGGTAGGCCGTCGACTCCGCCTTTTTATCTGAATTGACCCCCATGATGGATAACACCTTGTACATCTCATCTATGAACTCTTGGGGATCCTCATCCATCTTGGACCCATGGAACTCCAGTGCATTCATTCTAGTGAAATTCCTCATCGTAGAAGTCAGAGTGGAAACATGAGAAGCTTGGGCCCTTTGATTGATTTGGTTGGTCATAGCATGAGCCTGATATGCTATAAAAATACAACATATTTGATACCTAAAACAAGGGATTTTGTAAGTTCTTACTTTGACTTTTCATGGATTTTATGTGTTTTTGTGTTGTTATTGCATAAAAGGTAGGTTGGCATGATTTTGAAGAAAAATTATAGATTTTACTGAAGCACAAGACACACGAGTTTACCTATGAGTTGTAGCCCAAGCTACGAGTCGTATGGTGATCTTGTAGCCAGAAACAGAGAGCAAAAGTCAGAAATCTATCAAGTGGAGGTCAGCCTTACGAGGCCACCCTATGAGTCGTAGGTCTCATCACGACTCGTATAAGTAGACTCGTAGTAGGAAACAGAGAGCCAAAACCTTGGATCGAAAATTGAAGGCCTAGATTACGAGAGGAGCATACAAGTTGTAGGCCCAAGCAACGACTCATACCAGTGGATCGTACCAGTTGAGTCTAAAATGGCAAGAACCTGATATGAGACCCTGATTATGGCTTATAGGCCACCCTACGAGTCTACCTGCGAGACGAACCAAATGCTCGCTGTCTTTTTGGTGTAATATTTAAGGCTAAATTTGTAATTACTATAAATACTTTAAGTCAAGGCTTTATTGGAGATAGGAGAGACAGGAGTGATTGAAAATTCTAGACAATGTATATCACTTTTGATTATTCTCTCAAGATTTCTTGAGGGTTTTAGCTTAGATTCCTATTTTCTTTAGGAAAACCCACTTTTAGGGAGTGCAAATCCCATATTGTTTTCATTATCAATATATCAAGCTTTTGGTTTGCAACTTGTGGTGCTATCATTATCCATTTCTTTGGGTAAAACTCTTAACTATGTCTTGTCTTTGCATTTTTGTTGGTTTTGCCTTAGCCATGAGTAGCTAAGCACCCACAACTTGGGGTTGTGGGAACCATGGGTAGTTGGCTTGAGATGACCGAGATTATTGCATTTTTATGATTGTTGTTTAGTGGTGGCCAACACAAACCCTTCCTACTACTATCACGATCCCGACCAAGGTAGTGACAAATAGGAAAAGAGAAGTAGATTACATGATTCTATTATGTATTCTCGTCTAATCAACCAAACATGACCAAGGGGAGGTTGACTGGGACAATAGGTAATGGGTAGTTGGCATACCATGGTTGCCGAGCAAGTGCCATGGTGAAATTCTACCTTCACCTTCACAAGAGGGATGAAAGAACCTAAATTACCATCCTTAATGCGAATCTCCAATTGTAATTATGTTGTCTAGGGTAATTGGGTCAGGGAACCATAGGGAACACAATTCCCAAGTTGCCCCTAAAATTGAGTGTTTTCTCATGCCCTAGTGTAGTATTTAATTTTGCTTTTATTCTTGAATCACAGAAACCCCCTCACTTAGAGATTCTAGTTATAGATATGCAAAATGATTGATAGTGAATTCTTGTAGTCAAACCCTGTATTCCCTGTGGATTCGACCCTAACCTTTGGTTAGGTTAGTTGCTGACAGCGACCGCTTTCTTGTTTGAGCATGAATATCATCAAAAATTATGGCACCATTGTCGGGGAATATGACTAGGTTTTGACTTGAATTCACTATTAGTTAGTTCTAGTGTTGATTTCTGGAGTCTCTTATACTTTACTTTTATTTTTGTTTTCATTGCTCAGTTTTCTTCACAGGTTAATCTGCGTCATGGCAAAAAAGAAGCTTTACATTACTAGTGTTTTGCTCGAAACATAGCAAAGATGTGTCCTCTTTAATGGGTAAGAGTCAGAAAACCCTCAAACCCACCTTCAGAATTTCACTTCAACTCTGAGGGGGGTACTCGGGTGAGGCATCCTACTTGGGATGCCATGGCTCTCCAAACCTTTCCCATGACTCTCAGAATTGATGCAGCAGAATGTGATCAATACTCCCACCAGATGTTTGCTCCAATTGGGGAGAGGTGCAAAGTGTTTTCCTTATGCATTTCTATAAAGGGCCCAACAAACAAGAACTACAGGACAACATTTGCTACTTTAAGTGAGTGCCAGGAGAGACACTTGGAGTAGCTTAGGAAAGATACAAGAAATGTCTGGGGTCGAGGTGAGACCACGGTCTATCTGATGACATGTTGGTAGTGAGTTTCTTTCGGTCACTGACCTTCGAGCACGAATGGCATGCTGATGCATTGTTTGGAGGGGATTGTTGGACATTCCTATGACAACCATTTACTGAGATTGCCTAGTATTATGGACAAGCTTTCTGCAGTTGCCCAAGTCTACCAATCCATTCAAGGATAAGAAGGACCAACCACTAGTGTATTGAAGGGAGCCCCAAGTAACCCTAAGAGAGAGTGTGTGCCAAATTTACTGAGGTTACTGTACTGGCATGTAACATCCCACATTTTAAATATACTAATGCTATATAAATGAATCATATTATGGTTTGGTCAAATTAGCGTCAATTCTTGAAAGTGCTTGAATCTCGTGTTAATGGGCGATATGTGAGTTTAAATGCTTAAGAGGGTCGAGGGTATGTATGTGTTCGTGTTAAATTGAGGATATATTATCCCTAAACTAAGTAAAATAATTGAGGTTATTGTATGACTTAATAATCTAGTAGGTGAGTCACCTACTTTCTTTGATTAAAATTGATAGCTAATCGGGGACGAGGCCCTACATAGAATTTGTCCAAGTTCGATTATGAATAAAGTCCATATTAAGGGTTTTACCTTAGCCTAAGTCTTAGCAGCATAGATCGACTATATGTTCAGTCTAAGTATGATAGTAAAAGGGGCTCAAAGACATCACAATGTCTTTGCTAAATTAGGCCCAAACATAAGTAAGAAGAAAGCTGGAAAATGGGTAGCCTTGGTCCATCAAATGTGTCACCCATTTAAACCCAATTATGAGGTACAAGCTACTGCATAACAAGTGTATTAATAGCTATACATGTGTGGGAAAAATGTCAAGAGAAAGTTGTTCAAATAAGTCTTCAAAAATGGCATAAGAGCAGCCCTGTAGTCATTGCCAATTCAAACAAGTTTTCAGTTTTTCAAAGAAGTGTGCAGTTTTTTCAAAAGACACTAATCTACTCTTTATTCCACTTTACCAAGATTACTAGCTTCTATATCACAAGTGTATTGATATGTGGAAATATATGGTGAAAATTGAAAAAGAAAGCTTCCCAAGAAAGTCTCTAAAAACGAATCAAATGCAGCCTCTAAAGGCATTGCATTTGAACAGTATTTCAGCTTTCCAAAACACTCTTGTCTTCTATCTATTTTACTTTACCAAGCTGAAAATACAATTATCTAATTCTCTTGAAGGAAGATCTGAGCCTTTAAGGTAAAGGTAAGCAATTATATTTGTGTATTTGGTATAGTTTCTTCATGAAAAACAAGACGTATATGCTATTATGTTATGCTGGAAATTCTAGATAGCATGTGTCCTAAGTATTGTTGTGAACGTTTCTTGTTGTTCAAGGAGGATTTTCTTTTATTGGTTGGCTGAATTATGAAGTAAGACTTATGTTCTATCAATATATGGGTTGTTAGTCATTTAATTAAGATGCTGCACCACTTTTACAGTCCACAAAGATGAGTTGTTGTACAATGTCGTAATTTCACTCTTAAAAGAAACTTGGGAGCTGAAAATTGTAATATGTTGTCCCACGACTTTCACCTAATTTGGGACTATTTTTGGACTAGTTTAAGACTGGTTTTATGTGTAAAAAAAAGTTGGATACAATTTAGGTAAAGTTAAAACAAGTTTGGGATTGTTGACGTTAAAGTGTGGTGAAAGGATGTAACGTTATGCCGCTTGTTTATGTGTTGTGAAGAATTGTTATGTGTTGTCCTTTGTGGGATGTTTTTGACTATTAAGAGTCTAAAATAGGATGTACATGACATGTACATAAGAATGGTTGCTAGAAAATACGATTATAACGGAAAATAGTGAAGAAATGTCTTCGCGTCGCTAAATAAATGTTTACTGCCCGGATGTTAGTTTTTATGGTATTGGACTACCTAGAAGTGTTGTGGTTCTGCTATTACTAGTCTTATTGCTTAATATACTGTAGCTAAATATTTAAGGGGAACCACATCCACTCCAAGGTAGTAACGAGGTCATACAACGAGGTATGTAACGTTACTTGATTCCGTGTCATTTGGCATGAAACATAGATCCCTCGGTAAGTAAAGGCATTTAGCTACTCCAACATGACAACCAGCCATATCTCCACTCTTTCACATATTCATATGTTCTTATATATAGTTACCTCCAAATCTACATACATATATGAATACTAAGTACATGAGTTCTTGTTGCTAAACAAAGTTCACGAGTTGTTTCAATTCATACGCATTTCATTGTCTATGTAACATACTCTCTTCATTTCCATAGTGTATTGTATGATTATTTACATGTCACATCTGGATATACAGCCTTATACCTCCAATGTTATGACCACCAAAAGATTAATCTCAAAGGTAAGTGAAAGATAAAGTATATAGTTTGATGGGTGGTAGCCCTAGGGGTGGAAGCATCACCTAGCCAGGGACGATCCTATCATGGGTGGTAGCCCGAGGGGTTAAGGAAGAACCTAGCCAGGGACGATCCCGATATAATTTACCACTGATCAGTTGGTCATTTATAGTACATGTTGTGCACAGATTATACAGTAAAGGTAAAGCAATATACAGAACATAAAGTGTACGATCCCAAAGTATATCTAAATGTGGTCTCTTATTCCACACCAGTACATAGTTTCATTTGAAGTTGTTACCTCATATGCAGTATTTCATGCCTTACATACTCAGTATATTATCTCGTACTAACTTCCTTTACGGGGGACCTGCATTTCATGATGTAGGTGCAGTTGCTAGTAGATCTCCCCAGTAGAGTACATGACAATAAGTTGTTCTTACCAAGCTCTAGGTTGCTTCGGAGCTTTCTGTGTGTTTAGAGCTCATATGTTTCCATTATATAATTAACTCAGACGGGGCCTGTCCCGATCATTTACGGATATTTTCTCTGGACTAGAGGCTTTGTAGACTATGTAAATTAAAGTGTGGTCATGTCTCGTACTTTAGAAACCGTGGCTCCAACGACCTAGTTATACGCATCTCCTTTTAGCTTGTTATTACCGTTTATCTTCTTAGAAGCATGCCAAACATAGAAATTC
>JAPFFP010044421.1:0-12432 GCA_026153255.1 Solanum medicagineum
TTTAGCGTCAATTTGTCCACTTCATGTCATGTTTCCTTTGAATTGTACTAGTATTGTAAGGTGTGGGGTGTTACAGAACTCTTAGATTGTGTATTGACAACAGACAACTCAACAAAATAACAGTCAAGAATAAATATCCGCTGATAAGGATTGATGATTTATTTGATCAGTTGAGGGGTGCTATTCTATTCTCAAAGATTGATTTGAGGTTTGGGTATCATCAAATGCATGTTAGAGAGAAAGCTATTCCTAAAATTACTTTTAGAACTCGTTATAGTCATTATGAATTTTTGGTGATTCCATTCGGATTGAGTAATGCTCCTGCAATATTCATGGATCTAATGATCGAATGTTCAAGCCATATCTAGATCAATTTGTGGTAGTTTTTATAGATGATATTTTAGTGTATTCCAAGTGTAGTGAAGATCATGATAAGCATCTCCGAATTATTTTGCAAATTTTGAAGGAGTGAACTTTATGCAACATTTTCCAAGTGTGAATTTTGGCTAATGAAGTGACTTTTTTGAGGCACGTCGTGTCAGCTGAAGGTGTAAAGGTGGATCCTACTAAAATCCTAGCAATTGTTGAATGGAAGCCTTCTAAAAGTCCAATCAAAGTAAGAAGCTTCCTAGGCTTGGCAGAACACTATAGGAGGTTCCTGAAAGGCTTCGCGCTTATAGCCTCCCCTTTGAACAATCTCTTGAAGAAAGAGGAAAAGTTCATATGGAGTGACAAATGCCAACAGAGTTTTGGAACTCTTAAATCCTAGTTGACTCAATCTCATGCACTTACTCTACCAATGGAGGGGAAGGAGTATGTGATATATAGTGGTGCATCTCATCGTGGTCTAGGGTGTGTTTTGATGCAAGAAGCGAAAGTTATTTCTTATGCCTCTCGGAAATTAAAACCACATGAATTGAATTATCCTACCCATGGTTTGGAACTTGTTGCTGTAGTATTTTCCTTAAAGATATGGAGACATTATCTATATGGAGAAAAATACTTGGGTACAGAAAAGGAAATGAATCTAAGACAATGTAGATGGCTTGAGCTCATTAAGCATTATGATTGTACGATCGATTATCATCCAGGAAATCCTAATGTGGTTGTAGATGCCTCAAGTCACAAGTCCTTTGCAAGTTTGTCCTAGAGTTCATTGCCTTTGTTTGTTGAGTTAAGAGCAATGAATGTTCGTACTGCACTTCATTCATCTGGCTCGATTATTTCTGAAATGCAAGTTAAACCCATATTGCTTGAGCATGTTAGACAAGCACAAAAGTTAGATGCGAAACTCAAGAAGCAGACCAAAAAGGTTCAAGGTGGAGAAACAAATGATTTTTCTTTAACAGACCATGGTGTCTTATCTTATCAAGATAGATTGTGTGTCTCTAATGATGAAAGATTGAAAAGAGAAATCTTGAATGAAGCACATACTTCATCATATGCCATGCACCCTGGAGGTACGAAAATGTATCGGACCCTTAAGGACCACTATTGGTGGAATGGTATGAAGAATGACATAGGGGAGTACATTTCAAAATGTTTGGTTTGTCAACAAGTAAAAGCAGAACATCAAGTTCCAGTTGGGCTACTCCAACCCTTGCCGATGCTAGAATGGAAATGGGAGAGAATAACAATGGACTTTATTTCTGGACTTCCTCGCACTCAAAAGAACCATGATGCAATATGGGTGATGGTGGATAGAGTAACAAAAAGTGCTCAATTCTTAACAATCAGGATGGATTATTCACTTGAGAGGTTAGCAGAACTATATATTAATGAGATTGTAAGGCTGCATGAAATCCTTATCACTATTATCTCCTACAGAGACCATGTTAAATTTTAGCACCTCATTTCACCATTAGATAGATGGGTAGTCAGAAAGAGTGATACAAATTTTGGAGGATATGTTTCGAGCATGCATCATAGAGTTTGAGGGTAATTGGGACAAACATTTGGCTTTAGTAGAATTTTCTTACAATAATAGCTACCAATTGAGTATTGGAATGCCTCCTTATGAAGCTTTATATGGAAGAAAATGTCAGAATCCTCTTTGTTGGAATAAAATTGGTGAAAGAAAACCTACTAGTCCTGAAATTGTGCAACAAACAAAAGACAAGGTAAAGGTGATCAAGGATAGTCTAAAGATCGCTTCGGATAGTCAAAAATCATATGCTTCTTAAAAGGTGTGATATTGAGTATCAAGTTGGTGATAAGGTATTCTTAAAAGTCTCTCCATGGAAGAAGATTATTAGATTTGGCCAAAAGGGAAAACTTAGTCCCCGATTTATCGGGCCATATGAGGTACTAGATTCGGCCAAAAGGGAAAACTTAGTCCCCGATTTACCAGATCCTATGAGGTACTTGAAAGAGTTGGACCAGTTGCAAATAAATTAGCATTATCACCCGAGTTGGACAAGATCACAATGTTTTCCATGTGTCAATGCTCAGAAGATATCATTCTGACCCCTCTCATGTCCTACCAATTGAATCTATTGACGTATGAGGAGGAACCTATATATATTCAAGCTAGGGAAATAAAAGAACTTAGGAACAAGAAAATTCCCTTAGTAAAGATACTTTCGAGGAACCATTCAGGAGAAGAAGCCACCTGGGAAAGGGAAAAAGATGTGAGGACCCAATATCCGCACTTATTTCGAGACTAGCATCAGGTAAATTTCAAGATGAAATTTCTTAAAGGGGAGAGAGTTGTAATGCTTATATTATTAAATAATGTATTCATTTTTAAAAAGGTATTCCCTCAAGATGAAACCAACCCCTACTTTACAACTCTTTGGCTTGAGTTTCTGTCGTTAGAGAAATCAATTTTCTTGAATCGTAGAAATGAATTTTAGTGCAATTTATTTACTTTTATACAATTATACATGTTTACAACCCTTAATAATAATTATTATGTGTGAACAAAATAAATAAGGAAGGAAAAAGAGAAAATAAAGGTAGCCACCTTATTGGACCTTTTTTCTCTTAAGATGCTTTTGACATAAAATATTTTTTCTCAAAGGTAAGTTGGTTTAATGACCTTATAAACCTTATAAACTCTCTCATAAGCTTATATTTTACAAACACACATGAAATAAATCGGTCTCTTAGAGCAAAGTTGAGAAACCCCTATCCTTTGGTAAGTGGCTGAACTTTATCTTTAACTTGTATAGTGTGTAGTAATTGTGGAATATCTCATTGTATATGGCTGTGTTTTTAGTGTGCAAAAATATTTTCGAAAGATAATGCACACATATACAATGTTTATGCTTATGTGAAAATCTAAAATTGCTTGTATGGTATCAAAAGAAGGTGTGAAACACATAGAAAGTTCTGGCTAATTTTCTGTCTAAGAGCCTTTTATGTATTGTCGTTAGTATATTAATCATATCTTGATGTGCAAGCTATAATTTGTGATGATTATTAGTTCTTTGCAACCCAAATGCATGTATCTACAACTCGCATGTTTATGTTGGGACTTAATTTGGTAGTTGTGGATTCAAAATAGTGGACGCAAGTTAGGACAAGTTCTGTCCAAAGTTTGACATAGAAATCCCTGGGGGTGTGTTATTAGTGTTTTGATTATAAATACTTGTAAAAAAGGTATTTTGAAGGGATTCTTCATTGTTGGAACCTTTGTTCAAGTACCTATAGTTTTCTGTAGACTGAAAAGCATAGCTTGTCCATTTACAAATAGTTGCGTTGCAAGGTAGTAAAGCTACCGAGAAGTGTGATATACATAACTAGGACTCCGTTTTGGTATTTACCTTGTTAGTTTCTACCTTTTGATGAATATTAAATGAGCATGTAGATAAGTATTAAGGTACTCACACTCTTGTACAACTTAAGGAAATTGATTGAAGAAACGGATCCCATATTGATCCATGGCTTGAACTCGATAGGGTCGGTTGCATGCTAAAAGGTTCAGGTTCGTGTAAGAACTTGTTCTTGTGCCTTTGTTACCTACTAGTATATTTGAATGTTGTCTTAGTATCTCAGCTATGTTCTTTTCATTTTATCTAGTTGTGTTGATATATTTTGGGACTTGCAAGGCACTTGTTTAATTCATCCATTTGTACGAATTGCCTGGTTACTTGACATCCTTGTGGACTTTGTCCTTTTTGTGGCTGTGACTTTGTCACCATTGGCATGCCTCTTGTTCAGATCAATTGCTATCTTGATTATGAATTTTTGGTTCATCCTAAGTATGGAAGCAGTCCATTCTATGCACGAACTACAAAGTCACTTTTAATATAGTTCTTAGTTATCTTGATAATTGGGTTTTCACCCTTCTTGATACAGGGATTCGGTCCTTCTTGCTACTTGATTATGTTTGGCGTGACGACATAGCTTACATACTGGGCTAAACTTGTCATTTAAATGTCTTAAAAAAATTGTTCCATGAACACTTGATACTTAGATCATTAAATATCCTACTTGATACTATTGATATATTTGTTCACTTGGTCTATTTACTATATTCCAATTGTGTTGGCCTTTGATTTAAGGAGTGTAAGTTTAAGGATTTATGGTTCTCAGCTTTTAGCTTTGACACCACTAAGCTTCATGCTTAACGATAGTTGTATCTATCATAGGGAGTACCCGAGATGATGCTTGAGGATGGCCATTGAAGAAAAATTTTGGGAGCCGTGCAGAAGATCACATTTGCATTTAGATATCAATATTGTAGTAGTTTTGGGAGATGTACGTGATTCTCCTATTGTATATGAAATGACCCCCAAAAAGAAGTGCCCGAAAATGTGCCTTGGAAGTGTCCATAATCGTAATTTCCACATATCTCCAACTCCGTTCGTGATATTGAAAATCTAACTTCATATTCTTGTTCAGGGGGTCAAATTGAGTGGATAATGGGTCTAACCCCAATTTTAGAGAAAACAAATCGCAATTTCATTTTCCCAAAAATGGAATTCTAGAGAGGTTTACGCACCCTTGGCACGATGCGCCAAGGGCGTGCCTCAGTACAAATTTTGCCCAGTTTTTCTATCTCAGTCCAAGACCTTTGGTCTTGGGCCTCATTGTTCCCATGGGTAAAAATGCCTAAGCCTTATTTCACCAGCATATCATTCAAGACATTCCCAAATACTCACTCAAATACTTAACTAATATTTCATCTCCTGTCTCAAAACTCATCCAGATCTTAAGGTTCTCATTCAAGCTTCAAGTCTCCATCTCCATTCTTCATCAAGTTATTCTCCAAAGCTAATGTATGTGGGTTTAATTCATGGGTTGTTGTCACGCATGATGCCCAAGCATCCTTTTATCTAAAATTGCATGATTTAAAGTTGATTTACTCATAGGTCTTACTTATTATGAATTTCACTACAACTATGTTGGGGTTTTATGAAATTGTGATGATTTTAGCATGTTTTGAGCTATGAAACTAAGATCTATTGTGAGATTTGATGAAGGATTTTGATGTATATTGCATGAGGGTGTTACCAAGTATCTATTGATAGTTTTACACTAAATTTTCTAGCATGATTCCACAGTTGAATCGCATGGTTTTACACTAGCACTACATGCCCTCCAAGTGTTTGATAAAATGTCCAGATTATGATTTTTTGAGGAAATAAAGGTCCAATGCATGTCTTATGAGTTGAATGACTATAGGATAATGAAATGAATGTATGTATATGGTTTTCTTCTTATATAGTGTTGGAATGTGACATGCCCTACTCGGGGGTTGGGCGCCGGGTAACCATGTTGAGGGGTTTGTACCTTGATAACCATATCGAGGGGATTGTACCTTGATAACCATGTCGGGGAGATCATACCATGGTCACCAAAGGTGGTAGGGTGCGACAATCTACCAACTATGTTAGGTGGTTTGTACCTTGATAACTGTGTCAGGGGGTTTGTACCTTGATAACTGTGTCAGGGGGTTTGTACCTTGATAACCGTGTCGGGGGGTTTGTACCTCATTCACCAAGGGTGGTAGGGTGCGATGATCCACCAACTAATTGATGGGGTTGGTACCTCAATCACCACGGGTAGCAGGGTGCGGCGATCTACCAATATGATAGTGGTCCCTTCTTGCATATGTATTATGTTCTATATAAGCATGATTTACTACATAACATCTCGCATGCATGCCATATTGTTATATGCTACTCTTTGTCTACGCTTATGCATTTCGATTACGTTCTTATATCTTGTTGCATTCCATCCTACATACTTAGTACATTCAAATGTACTAGCACATACTCTATGCTTACATGATATCACCATGTAAGATTCGGTGCCCCACTTGATCATCGTCCTCCCCGGGGCTAGTGCGACTTCTCTCAAGTTCTTTGGTGAGTCTTCCATTTTGGGGACGATGTTTATGATCTCATGCTATATTTCAACACTATCTTCTTTTATGTATATGTGAACTATGAGGGTGATCCTGTTAGCTTGTCTTGGCCCTCGCTCTAATGTATGTAGTAGAGGTATTATTGGACATGTCTTGTGTAATATTATGAGTTTTGACTCTTTCTTGACTCCTGATGTTTACGATATGGAAGTTTTCCCTTAGCCCCGTTGCCCTCATTTTACTCTAATATTGTTGTACTTTATTGCTTCTGCGACCAAGGATGTGTAATGATATGTTAAGAGACTAGTTTGGGGTCTCTTCGAGGTGTCACATCTAGGCCCTAGGCTTGGGTCGTGACAAACTTGGCATCATAGCACTAGGTTTTTAGATCCTCGGAGTCCAACACACCGCGTCGATTAGAGTCTTGTTCATGGTTGTGTTGTGCAACACAATTATGAGCTAGAGGCTATGACTTGTTTAGGAAATGTTTCCCTTCTTCTTACTCTATATCATGCTATAGAAGTTGAGGTAAGGTTTTTCCCTAACGATTATTCTTTGCTATGCTAGATTATGCCTAGCATGAAAGGAAGAAGGGCCCGCACACCCGAGGAGCAATCGGCTAATGAAGAGCTTTGGGATGCTCTCACCTTGCTTGCATAAATTGTGGCTACCCAAGCCAACCAAGGGGCCCAAGCTCCTCATGCTCCTACAGCGGCATCTCGGGTGAGAGATTTCATGAGGATGAATCCCTCGAAATTCCATGGGTCAAAGGTGTGTGAGGACCCTCAAGAGTTCATTGACGAGGTTTACAAGATCTTGGCTATCATGAGCGTGAGGTCGGAGGATAAGGCGGAGTTGGCGGCCTACCAACTCAAAGGGGTAGCAAAAATATGGTATAATCAATGGAAAGTGGAGAAGGGGGTCAACAATGTGATACTTTGGGAGGAGTTCAAGGTGGCTTTCCTTAATCGGTTCTTCCCTCTTAAGCTTAGAGAAGCTAAATTGGTGGAATTTATGAATTTGAGACAAGGGTCTATGAGTGTGAGGGAGTATGCTCTCAAGTTCAACCAACTTTCAAAGTATACTCCACACTTGGCGGCTGACTCAAGGTCTAGGATGAACAAATTTCTGATGGGTGTTTCTGACTTGGTGAGTGAGGAGTGCCGGTCTGCCATGTTGATTACTGACATGGACTTGTCCTATTTGATGACCTATGCCAAACAAATGGAGGAGGAAAATTTGAGGAAGAGGAGGAGTCATGAGGCCAAGAGGTCCCATTTTGAGGGAAAGTTCCAAATCTGAAGGGGTGGATAGTTCCACCAAGGCCAAGGGTCTTCTCATGCCTTTAATAGGGGATTTTCCAATGAACTCCCAAGGACCCATGGTGTTGGTGTTATTGTTCCTAATAATGTGTGTCAAAGGAGTGGTAAGGGACATAGAGACCCATGCTTGATAGACACTAATGCATTCTATGGTTATGGGAAGTGGGTAACAAAAAGATTGATTGCCCTCGTGATCGCAACAAGTGTAAGGATATTCGTCCTCAAGGCTAGCGTGCCAATGTGGTTCTTTTTGTTAGAGATGGTTGACAAGATGGTGCCCCAATGCACAACCGGATTTATGTTCTGCATGGAAAGAATGGGGTTGATGAGGTGCCCGATGTTGTTATCGGTATGTTGAAAATTTTTGATATTGATGTGTATGCATTGATTGATCTGGGTGCCACTCTTTCTTTTGTTACTGCCTTTGTTGACAAAAAGTTCCATGTTGAGCCCAAAATTGTTGTGTAAGTCATATAAGGTGTCTACTCCTATTGGTGCATCTATTATTGCTAGAAGGGTCTATAGAAATTGTCCCATTTGTATTTTACATAAAATATTGCCTTGTGATCATGTTGAGTTGGATATGGGTGATTTTGATATCATTCTTGGGATAGATTGGTTGCATGCATACTATGTCTCTATTGATTGTAGAACCCGTAGGGTCAAATTCCAATTCCCAAATGAACCCGTACTTGAGTGGAAGAGTCAAGATGTGGTGGTCAAGGGTAGTTTCATCTCTTGCATTAAAGCCCCTAGGTTGATCTCTAAGGGGTGTCTTTGTCATCTTGTGAGAGTTAGGGATGTGGAGTGGAGTCCAAAGTCCTTCCCATAGAGTCGGTTACGGTTGTAAATGAGTTTCTTGATGTCTTTCCAAATGACCTTCTTAGTGTTCCTCCCAAAGGGAAAATAGATTTTCGTATAGGCCTCCTCCCCGATACTCAACCCATTTCTACTCCCCCTTATCATATGGCCCCAGCGGAATTAAAGAAGTTGAAGGAACAATTGAGGGACTTATTAGAGAAGGGTTTTATGAGGCCTAGCTAGTCACCTTGGGGTGCACTGGTGTTGTTTGTGAAGAAGAAGGATGGGTATCTTAGAATGTGTATTGACTATCGGCAACTTAATAGGGTTACCATCAAGAATAGGTATCCTCTTCCAAGGATTAATGATTTGTTTGACCAATTACAAGGGGATAGCCACTTCTCTAGGATTGATCTTCAGTCCGAGTATCATCAAGTGAAGGTGAGGGAGTGTGATATTCCTAAGATGGCCTTCCAAACTAGGTATGGGCATTATGAGTTTGTTGTGATGTCATTTGGGTTGACCTATGCACCGATCATCTTCATGGACCTAATGAATAGGGTCTTTATACCCTACCTTGATTTGTTTGTTGTGGTATTCAGTGATAATTTTTTGATCTATTCACATAGTGAGGAGGAGCATATGGATCATTTGAGAGTAGTGTTGCAAAGATTGAGGGAAGAGAAAATGTATGCTAAATATGAGAAGTATGAATTTTGGTTGAAAGAAACTATCTTTCTAGGTCATATGGTGTCGGGGGATGGTATTAAGGTGGGTCCTAAAAAGACGGATGTGATTACAAATTGGCCTAGACCATTGACTCCGTCAGACATTAGGAGCTTCTTGGGCCTAGTGGGTTACTACCAGAGATTTATGAATGGGTTCTCTTCTATTGCTTCTCCCATGACAAAATTGGCTCAAAAGAAGGCTAAGTTTGTGTGGACTGACGAGTGTGAAAGGAGCTTCAAAACATTGAAAGATAAACTTATGTCCGCTCCTATATTGTCACTACCGGAAGGACTACAGGGGTTTGTTGTATATTGTGTTGCTTCTAGAGTTGGTTAGGGATATGTTATAATGGAAAATGGTAAGGTCATAGCCTATGCTTCTAGGCAACTCAAAGTGCATGAAAAGAACTACCCTACCCATGATCTTGAGCTAGCCGCTGTGGTATTTACATTAAAGATATGGCATCACTATTTGTATGGGATTTGATGTGTTCACCAAATATAAGAATATCCAATATGTCTTCACTCAAAAAGATCTAAACTTGAGATAAAGAAGGTGGCTAGAACTTCTTAAAGACTATGATATGAGTGTGTATTATCATCCTGGTAAGGCTAATGTTGTGGCGGATGCTTTGAGTAGGGTATCCATGGTTAGCCTAGCTCATGTTGATGATGGTGGCATAGAGGTGGGTAAGGAGGTCCATCAATTGTCTAGATTAGGGGTTAGGTTGGAAGAAGTGGATAGTGGGGGTGTTGTTGGTGTAATGGTTCTAAGTCTTCCTTGGTAGAGGAGACGAAAGCTAAGTAAGATCTTGATCCCGCTTTGTTGGAATTGAAAGCATTGGTAAAAGAGGGTAAGGTGGAGGTTTTCTCCCAAGGGGCAGATGGTGGCCTTTGGTACCAAGGTAGGTTGTGTGTGCCTTGTGTGGATAGCTTGAAGGAAAAGATTCTTGATGAGGCTCATGATTCTTCTTATTCAATTCACTGTAGGTCTACTAAAATGTATAGAGATTTGAGAGAGGTATATTGGTTGGGCGGCATGAAGAAAGATATTGCAAAAAACAATTTCAGTTGCCATAGTTGCCAACAAGTCAAATCTGAACATCAAAGGTCGGGTGGCCTAACCCAAGACATACTGATTCCTACTTGAAAATGGGAAGAGGTTAATATGGATTTTGTCATTGGGCTTCCCAAGACTAGAAAGGGTTTTGATTCCATATGGGTTGTGGTTGATAAGATGACAAAATTGGCTCACTTTCTCCCAGTTAAGACTACATATGGGGCTGAAGATTATGCTGAGTTGTAAATTCATGACTTGGTGAGATTGCATGGGGTTCTTTTATCCATCATATCAGATCGTCGTGGACAATTCACTTCACACTTTTAGAGGTCTTTCCAAAGAGGTCTTGGAACCAAAGTAAAGCCTAGTACGACCTTTCACCCTCAAACGAATAGCCAAGCCGAAAAGACTATCCAAACTTGAAGACATGCTTAGTGCTTGTGTATTGGAGCTTAAGGGTATTTGGGATGATCATCTTCCATTGATTGAGTTTGCATATAACAATAGCTATCATTCTAGTATCGGTATGGCTCCTTTTGACGCTCTTTATGGCAGATGTTGTAGATCACTGGTTGGGTAGTTTGAGGTTGGAGAGGTGGCTATTTTGGGTCTGGATCAAGTTATAGATGCTATGGAGAAGGTAAGGCTGATTAGTGAAAGGTTGAAAACAGCCCAAAGTAGCCAAAAGTCTTACGCCGATGTGAGGAGAAGGTATCTTGAATTCAAGGTTGGTGATTCGATTATTTTAAGGTATCACCCATGAAGGAATAGATATGTGTGTCCTTATAGGGTGATGAGAAGGATCGGTAAGGTGGCCTATGAGTTGGATTTACCTAGAGGAATGAAATTGGTTCATCAGATCATTCATATGTCTATGTTAAGGAAGTGTGTGGGTGATACTAATGCTATTGTGCCTCTTGATGCTATGGGGGTAGTTGAGGACAACTTGACATATGAAGAGGTTTCAGTAGAGATCTTGGATAGGTAAGTGAAGAGGTTGAGGAACAAGGAAGTTGCTTCCGTTAAGGTCCTTTGGAGGAACCAACAAGTCGAAGGTGCTACTTGAGAAGCCTAAGAAGATATGCAAAAGTGATGCCCTTATCTTTTACACTCCAATAAAGCCTAAGTTATTGATCTAAGTCCTTTATATGATCTCAAGTCTTATGTTCATCCCTCATGTGCATACGTTTATGTTTAAATTGACAAGTTCATATTGATTTTATACTTATGATGACATTTTTGAAATAATGTTTAAGTCCATTGTTGCATCCTTATGTGGGCTGAAATTTTCATGTTTGTGTCCCTCATATATGTTCCTTTAACATTCGGGGACGAATGTTCCCGAGGGGGAGATATTGAAATGACCCAAAAACAAAGTGCTTGAAAATGCGCCTCGGAAGAGCCCAGAATCGTAATTTCCACATATCTCAAAATCTGTGCGTGACATCAAAAATTTGACTTCATATTCTTGTTTAGCGGGTCAAATTGAGTGGAAAATAGGTCTAACCCCGACTTTAGATCAAACAAATTGCTATTTCATTTTCCCAAAAATCAAATTCTAGAGAGGTTTTCACACCCCTGGCGTGATGCGCCAAGGGCGCGCCACAGTACAAATTTTGCCCAGTTTCTCAATCTCGGTCCAAGGCCTTTGGGTGTTGGGCCTAAGTGTTCCCATGCATGAAAATGCCTATGCTTAGTCTTATTTCACCCCCATATCATTCAAGACATTCCCTAATGCTCACTCAAACACTTAGCCAATATTTCATCTCCTAAACTCAAGTCTCAAATTCATCCGGATCTTAAGGTTCGCATTCAAGCTTCAAGTCTCCATCTCCATTCTCATCAAGTTATTTACCAAAGCTAAGGTATATGGGTTTATTTCATGGGTTCCTTTCACCCTTGATGCCCAAGCTTCCTTTTACCTAAAATTGCACGAACTAAATTTGATTTACTTATGGTTCTTACTTATTATTAATTTCACTACACACTATGTTGGGGTTTAATGAAATTGTGATTGTTTTAGCATGTTCTGAGCTATGAATCTAAGATCTATTGTAAGATTTTATGAAGGGGTTTTAACGTATATTGCTTGAGGGTGTTACCAAGTATCTATTGATGGTTTCACGCTGAATTTTCTAGCATGATTCCACTCTTGAATTGCATGGTTTTACACTAGCACTACACACCCACCAAGTGTTTGGTAAA
>JAPFFP010044422.1:0-35007 GCA_026153255.1 Solanum medicagineum
ACACGAGTTCGTTCTACTAAATAAAGTTCATGTGTTGTTCTACCTCCTATGCATTTCATTATTTGTGTAACTTACTCTTTTCATTATGGTGTTGTATTTTGTGGTTATTTACGTTTCATATGTTGTACCTACAATCCTACAGCTCCAATATTACGACCACCAAAAGAATCATCTCAAAGATAATTGAAAGATGAAGTAAAGTATATTACTTATTGAGGGGTGGTAACCCGAGGGGTGGAAGAATCACCTAGCTAGGGTTGATCCTATCACGGGGGTAGCCTAAGGGGTTAAAGGAAAAGCCTAGCTAGGGTCGATCTCGATATTGATTTACCACTGATCAGCGGGTCATTTGTATTACATGTTGTGCATAGATTACACAGTAAAGGTAAAGTACTAAAAAGAACATAAAGTACATGATCCCACAGTATAACTAAAGTTGGCCTCTTATCCTACAACAGTGAGTAGTTTCATTTGAGTTGTTACTTCATATACAGTATTTTCTGCCTTACATATTCAGTACATTATCTCGTACTGACGTCCTTTACGAGGGACCTGCATTTAGTACTGCAGGTACAGGTGCTACTAGATCTCCCAGTAGGAGTGCAGGATAGATATCCAGCTGTTGTTACCAAGCTCCAGGTTGCTTCAGAGCCTTGCGTGTCTAGAGCTTATATTTTTGTATTGTACAGTTAGTCGAAGCGGGGCCTGTCTCGACCCTTATCGAGTATGGTCATGTCTCCTACTTTAGACACCGTGGCCCCAACGACCTAGCCATATGCATTTTCTTTTGTCTTGTTATTACTGTTTACGTCTTTAAAGGCATGTTGAATGTAGAAATCCCTTATAATATGTATAGAAAGCGCATAGATACAGGTTGGTTCTCCCAGACCTTATTGGCAACGGGTGTCAGTCCGCCTTAATGGGACTTTGGGCGTGACATAAACCCCACAACTTGGGGTGTGGGAACCAAGAGTAGCTAGCTTAGAAAATCAGAAATATTTGCACTTCTTGAGTTGGATATTTGCATGTATTATCCATTTTCCTTCATTTTGCTTGTTGCTTAATGGTGGTCTACATTGAACCCTGCCTAGTATTATGATCCCGATCAAGGTAGTGATGAATAGGAAAAGAAAATGGGTGATAAAATTTCATCAATTTCTCTCTCAATTCTAATCAACAAAACCTTGCTATGGGGAGGTTGAAAGGGACGACGGGGAATAGTTAGTTTGGCACACTATGGTAGTTGGCCAAGCACCATAGTGAAATTCGACCTTCACCTTTGCCCAAGGGTTGGAAGAACTTAAGTTGTCGTCCTGCATGCGATGTCCCTAGTGAGGTTGTATCTAGGTTGTTTAAGTTAGTGAATCATGGGGAACACAATTTCCCAAGTTGCTCTTCAATTTGATTGACTCTCCGTTTTAGTAGTTTAGTTTAATTTTTTATCGACCATTGCAAAACCCCCTTACTTTAGTATTAAGTTGTTTATTTAAATTGATTATTCGTGAATCAAAGTGGCAAAGCCCCGTATTCCCTTGGGGTTCGACCCTAACCTTGGTTGTATTTTTTTAATATTGACGATCACTTTATCGTCGAGGTGAGAGGTACTATTTGAGCGACATCACCAGGCAAGTTCGCCAGAACTATTTGGTGGTACCATTGAGCTGATAAGTGATGAACTCGACACCCCGAGACTCCAGCAACCGCAGGGCCTATATTCTCTCCTGACATGCAATCAAGAACTCATGTGCGTCCTCCCTTACAGCTCCTGAAAACCTTAATGAAGCCAATCTCAAGAGGTATCCAAGTAGTCGCTAGTCTTGAAAATATATGGCACCCTCTGGTTGGTCCGAAGACTTCGAAATATAGGCTCATTTAGTGCCTAAACTGGAGGGACTGGAGCTGGTATTACATCCTGCTAGAGGACTCCAAGCACTGTTATCATGACCTAAGCCTAGGGCCCAGACATGACATGGTGAATGGGAAGTCTGGAGACAACTCAAACAGGCCTTTTAGCATATCATGTACACATCCTTGGTTGCAGAAG
Source organism: Solanum medicagineum (assembly GCA_026153255.1). Lineage (NCBI taxonomy): Eukaryota > Viridiplantae > Streptophyta > Magnoliopsida > Solanales > Solanaceae > Solanum > Solanum medicagineum. The sequence continues at coordinate 2,045 of JAPFFP010044422.1, forward strand.
CAAAACAAAACAAAAACAAGAGTCAATTATTAAAATGAGAAGTGGGACTAAGAAAAGTCTTTTATAATCATCGAAACATAGGAAAGTCGAGCTCATAAGCATATACAAACACAGTATCTAACAACAACTCTACTTAAGAATACAGCTAGGGACAAGACATTTCCCAGGCTCACCTCATGATAATAAGTATCCAACATAAAGAAAAAGTCTCAACATAGAATGAATAATATAGATATTGTCCTGGAGCTGAGGACTCACCAAAGCTTTCTTCAAAGAATCGAACTAGCCACGTTGAGAAGGATGATCGATAAGAGCTCCTGTCCCCACATGGTAATATATGTAGGTATAGAGTATGTGTTAGTACTTTGAATGTACTAACCATGCAGGGTGCAATGCAACAAAGACACAAGCTATAATATTCAAAATGCATACATATAGTCAATGGATATAATCTCAATATGACATGTATGATCAATGCTTATAATAAGACATGCATGTAAAACATTTAACTTGCATAATATATCATACATATGTGGGAGGAGACCATAAGCGAGATAGACCAAGCAAGCTACTACTTTGAATCCAAGGAATGACACCCCCTTGGTATGGTGACCGAGCATGACATCCCCTTGCGAAGTGTGGTCTACTTGCTACCATACATGATAACATGAAACTAGATGCATCCACTAGCACAACCCATTTAGGGAAATAACAAAATCCTATGGTTGCACATAGTTTAGAGACTAAAGATATTATATAAGAACCCCTTGAGTCGAGCCCCCATCTTAAAGCCTCAATTGGTGCTAAGTCTAATCCCATGGAATACTTGAAATAATCATAACATGAATAATTTGTAAGAGACATGATAACTTAACATGAGTAGCTCATTAGATGCTTGACCTCTACTAGTGAACTTTCTTGAACTTGAACATGAGGGTAAAATAATCATGCTTGATTTCTCAACTTGACATGAACAGCTCACTAGAGGGTAACATCTTGAAATAAGGCTTAACTTATCACTTGTAATATCATAGAAACTTTTCATGAATCAAATACATGCTTGGGTGCCCATAATTATCATGAATCACTTGACTTGAAAATCATGCAATAGTTCATTAACAACTTGAAAATTCTTGTCATGTAATTTCATCAAACATATGGTGGTTTCATGACACTTGTGCAAAATCATGCAACTCAAAAGTATAACAAGAAGGATTAAAATCAATTTAGATCAACCCACCAATACTATAGTAAAAGCTTCATGTTGGGTATCTTGAAATCCACCTCAAAGGTTTATAATAGTTTATAGTTTCATAGCTCAAATCATGCATAGTCTCAATAGACAAAAAAATCAATTCATGGAATAAGCCAAAAAAGAGATGTTCATGCATAATCAATCAATACTTGATAAAACCCAACATAATTTACATTCATGATTCATAATAAGAGATTACCATAAGTAATACAACTTGAAATCATGCAATCTTTATAAATGAGAAGGTTGGGCTCCATGGTTGAAAGAACTCATGGATGAAGACCCATATACCTTGAGCTTGGACATTTTTTGGAGTAAAGTTGAAGATGACTTGAAGCTTGGATTGGGTCTTTGAAATCCAATATTGTTCTTGAGGTCCTTGAATTTGAATGGGGATTTTGATAAAGTCATGGAGAGGTTTTAAAAAGGGTTTTATGAGTTCTAGAGTAGAACAATGACTAAGTATGGAGGATTTCATGTTTAAATGGGCATTGGGTTATTACTCCAATATCCTTGGATGAAATATGAAAAACAGGAGAAAAATTACACCGGTTCGCATCAAGTTCGGGACGCGTATCAACCACAAATAAGAATCCAACACTAATCCACGCCTGGGCCTCGTCGCACCTGGGGCGCGGATGCTCTTTAGAAATCGTAAATTAGTGAAAATTATTTTTCGCAATGAGTTTTCTAAAATCCGAGTTTTAACCATTTCCCACTCAATTTTTCTCTCTTATCAAGAATATGAAGTTGAATTTCTGAAATCACGCACAGATTTTGAGATATATGGAAATTACGATTATGGGGCATTCAAAAGCACTTGAGGGGTGTTTCATCTACTAGGAACTATCCACGGACTGTCTGCACCTCTTGCGTCACTACAAAAATGGTTAGGGGAGCTATTTCCTTTGGCTGTGGTAGCTGGGGCATCCAATCTCTGCTCCTCAAGCATGGGAGACTACTCCAAAATCGAGACTGACAGAGCAGCCCACCCCAGCCCTGAGCCCTCTCTTTATGTGACATATTTGCAAAAAGAAGACAATGTCAGATTCTCAAAAATCGAAGGAATATTGACAAAACACCCGAAAAATCAACAACATGGGAAGGTTCCTAAAAATCCCATAGCCTCTTGGAGATAAATCGCAGACGTCTCCATACCCATCCACATCACTTTATTAGAGAAACGACTCCATACAACTGAACCTTAGGCTTTGATACCAACTTGTCATGACCTGATCCTAGTCATGATGGCATTTGCTAGGTCCTACCTGCTGGCAAGCCGATTCCCTACTCGAGGTACCTATCCTAGCATCTAGTTAAGCCCAAAATGACATAATAACAACATAATAATATAATCTACCCATATCCTGGAAGTCAACTGTTCAGAATTATAGTAACGAAAGGATACATATAACCAAAACATAATATAATATATAATAAACAACCCGAGAGTGCTCCTCCAAAATATTGTACAAGGCCAGAGTCTGGAAAATCATAGGATAGTCATCAGAAGAAGGAGATGATTGTGATGAACCCAGAGCAGTTGGTGCCCATAAATAGAAGTCTCCTGTGCACCCAAATCCTCAAAAATCATTGCCCCAACTGGTACGTGGACCTACACCATAGGAAGATGTAGAAGTAGGGGTGAGTACCAGAATAAGTCACCCAATAGGCATCATCAGCCGACTGAGTGAAATAAATGCATAAGGAAGCTCAAATATATCTCAAAGCAGTAGTCCCATAAAATCACCCTATAACCTCAACTGAACCAATCATGGTACAGAGAAATCATACCATCTGATGAAATCAAGTGAACCTAGAAGCCCAAGAGGTACACCCGTGCACGAAATAATTGACAAATAATCAGTGGAACCCTACAGAACCATCTTAGAGCTCAACTTCCCACATTATAAGATCAAGGGTCAGCTATATGTAGGTTTAAGGCCCTATTGTCTAAGCCTTGATTCCCCCTGAGCTCCCATAAGCCTAGAGGGTACACCCATGCACAATCAGGGTATGAATAGGTGAGTGGATCCATGGTAACAATCAGGCCCTCGGCACTAACACCACAATAATAACAAGGTCCTTACCCATATACAATTTGCCACTACACAGGGACTCAAACCCCTAATAACACCTGGTGACTCGAAAGTCGGGTCTTTTGACCTAGCCTCCTGTTGGGTGTTAGCCAAGATTAAGTGGTTTAACCATAAAGATAATGCTGGGACGTACCTTCTATGGGAGAAAGAATCCCCTTAACATTATCAGCAGTATCTTAGCTTAGAATATCAATCACGAGGCTCGGCCCTAACATATAGTGATTAGGGTCCTGAACATAAGGTATCCACAACATGGGCCTCGCACTATAATAAGATCAGAGCGGTCCCTGGGCCCAAACTATTAGCAAGTGCTCAGTCTTAAGAATCAGCATCTGAAGCTCGACATCTCAGTCACAATCATCAGACACAGAACCCCGGGCGGCATAACTCGAGAACTCCAAAACTCATAAATGGTTGCCACTCCATAGCAATGGGAGTTGTATCTATGACTCGAGATATCGAACAATCCCTCTCTCAGTTAGCCTGTCCCCATCTGGAACTCTAGTCATGTCATGTCCAGAGTCAACATAGGTGACAATGCTCACAATATAGGTACTCCCACACAAACCAGCCCATACAACTGCAACTATCAGCAACCCATAAGTAACAAAAACTCATCCCCAATCTCACGTCATAGAAATCAATCCCAGCAGCTAATGATATTACACAAGAGCATAGACCTCAATAATCGAGATAGAATTCAACCCAATAGGAGCTCATGCTACGATCTAGCAAATCATAGGTAATGGACGTAAGAATGAGGTAATAACAGGGATATCATAAGTGCCCACAATGTCTAGGCCTAAAAAAGTCATAGTATGTTAGAAATCAAGTCACAATATGGCATGAAAATCAATAAGTGGCCCCCCAGTCATAATATCGCATCCAGATCAGGCAACTACACCCTTAACAACAGTAAGGTTAGAATACATACCTGCCCCACGACATCATCCCATAAATAGCCCTTATTAGGCCTCCCTACGCTCAACAATATCAATATATAGAGCTATATACATGCATTAAGATCCCAGTATTCACAGTCAACCATGCAGAGTACAATCCCACAACCACAGACACTATGCATAATGGGCACAACTAGCATCTCACGTATATTTCAGGCCCAACATGCATGTAATGCCACTCAATATAAAGTTCTAGGGAAAGCTTAGCCTACCTGGAAAATGCTGCCTCAACTCCAACTCAGTCCAGTTGCACGTTTCCCTTTTTGATAATCTCCTAAAGCTGGTCCGCTTTTAAAATGCAATTTACAATATTAACATGGTCAGTTTGACTATATTATTTTGAAAGATGAGCGAAATTAGGCAAAAGTGCCCAAAATAGGAAAGTAGGAACCATGTCCAAAATATTAAACAATATCTCAAACAATGGTCCCCACGATAACCCGAGTCTACATAAAAAATTTGGCCCAAATGGACCCAGAAGACCAAGAAAATGCCCTAAAAAAGTTGAAAGCTCTACTAGAAAACACTTTCAAAACTTTCTCAGCCTAAATTCTTGAAAATCGGACAACTACAGCAACAACCCATATATCATCACATTCCACTCAGAACATAGGATAGTTTAGGCTCAAATTTTACTCCATTCCATCAAGAATCGGTTACAAATTTAACACACATAGTTTTCCACAGTTTTGAGAACCATATTAGTTAAAATAGGAATTACCTTGAAACTTGTGGCGAATCCCAAAACCAACTTCACTACTACGTTTCTTGCAAAACTCTAGGTCACGTGGATCCTTGATTCACCAAAAAAAGACGTAAAACAAGAAATTTATAGCTGGTGCAAGTTGGAGTATGTGTTGTTCACAACTGTTGAACCTATATATAGGCCTCAGCACCCTTCCCCGCGAACATAGATTGAGCCCCAAGAATATAGAGGCATTGGGAATTTTCCCTTCTCTGTGAAAGCGAAAGGTTGTCTATGAATGTGGAGCTTCACTAGGCCCCACTCTATGAACACCGCCTTGACCTCTGCGAACGTTATGAGTAACTTTTACTTGTGCTACACCAGAAGTCCCCAAAAGTTCTCAGGGACATTCCCGAGGCTCCCAATATCTGATTTATGCAAATGAACAATGTATTACCCAGATTTCAACCTTATAAACCCAACCATGTAGTCAGAATTTCCATTGACATCATACAAAAAAAGGAAGATCCCTCTTTATTCTGACTAAATTTTACTACAAGAACTGAGGGGGTCAAAATGCAACTAAATGGCCCCATCAACTGATGGAGTGTCATTTCAGACTGTTCTCATCATTCCAAAGCTGACAACGCCATCAATTTTCTATTTTGAGCTCATTAAACAGGGTTTTTACAGAAACACACTTTTGGCTTCCAATCGAACTCATTTTGCAACTTTTTGCTCAAATTCAAACCAAGACGTTGCGCTCTCAAACCAACGACCCTTTGAGCACAAACTGACCATTCTGGAATTGATGGAACCATCAGTGTAACGACTTGGATCTAGGACCTAGACTTAACACAACGAATAGAGAATCCAGAGGGACCCCAAAAACAAGCCTCTTAGCATATCATACACACATCCTTGGTCGCAGAAGAAAATAAACAATAACAAGAGAGTAAAAATCGGGACAAATAGGAATAAGGGAATTCTTTGATATCATAAATTACAAGGAGTCAAGATCATAGCATAGATACATCATAATATTGCAACAACACCTCTAAACTTAGAATGGAGTAGGGGCGAAGACACTTTTTGGGCTCACCCTCATAATGTCAAAAATCAACATAAAGAAGTTTATGAAATAGCAAGAGAAAGAAGATAGTGTCCTCAAACTTGAGGATTCACCATGCTTATCTTCAAGAAGTCAAACTAGCCACACGGAGGAGGATAGTCAAATGGAGCTCCAATTCCTCCATGGTAATATCATGTAGGCATAGATGCTAACGTTTGAATGTACTAAGTGTGTAGGATGCAATGCAATAAGAGATAGACAACATAGTCAAAATATATAATGATAAGAAAAAGATAGCATAATGATGAGTGGCACGTATGATCAATGCTTAAGTAAATCATACTTTGCAAACCATTCATATTACATAGAGCATAATATATGTGGGAAGAAATCTCAACATACATAAAATAAGAACAAGCCAGCAACAACTTGGAATCTTGATGTCTAACCTACACTGAAAGAAAAGGGGAAGTTACTCGCCAAGGTGAAGCTCCTAAAGCCTAAGTGGATCCGCTAAGCCTTATGTGAATCGGGTATTCGCTTCTAGTTCCTAGACTCGGGTACTTGCCTGAAGCCTTCATATTTGAAGTACTCACCTTTTAGGGATTTGGGGACTCACCACTAATCCATTCACCTATGGTGGCATGTAGTTTAGGGACTTGGGGACTTGCCTCTATCCACTTGGTGCTGTCTAATCCCATAGAATCCATAAAATAATCATAGCATTAATAACTTGTAAGAAACATGGAAAGACATGACACGAGTAGCTCTTAACATCACTGACCTAAAATGGTGAGCCTAATCATCAAACATAAGAATGGGTCATCATCAACATTACCATTGTATTAACATCAACATTAAAGGCTCACAAGAGGTAAAATCATTGAGAAAAGGACTTAATCTGGCTTTACAACATCATTAACATTTTTATGAACTAAACACATCTCTAGAAAGTCTAAAATCATCATAAAGTCTCTTAACTCATAAATCAACCAATAAATCATCAAAACTTTAAGAATATTTAGAAAAGCATTTTATCTAACACTTGACTGGTGTTCAATGCTAAAACAAAATCATGCAATTTAAGAGTAAAATCATGCAAGAAAGATCAATGTAAAACCACCCACCAATACTTGGTAATACCCTCATGCAAGATACATCAAGACCCTTCATCAAATCACATAATGTATCATAGATTCATAGCTCAAATCATGCTTAGACAGTCACAAGTTTATGAAACCCCAACATTATTCATAGTCAGATTCATAATAAGTAAGACCCATAAGTAAATCGACTTGGAAATATGAAATTTATGTAAAAAGGAAGCATAGGCACCATGGGTGAAAGGACCCAATAGTTAAACCCCATATACCTTAAATTTGGAGATTTTGCTGAAGAAGATTTGAATGGAGACTTCAAGCTTTGGTGAAATTCTTATGATCCGCAATGAGATTTGACACTTGAATTTTGAGTGAAATATTAGTCGAAGTATTTGAGAGGGTTTTGGGGAATGTCTTGTATGATATGAAGATGAAATATGACCAAGTATAGGTATTTTATGTATAGAAAGACTTAGGCCTAAGACCCAAAAGCCTTGGACCGAGTAACAAAAAAATTGGGCAAAAATAACACAAGGGCGCGCCCTAGCCGCGTCGCGCCAGGAGCATAAACCCTTAATGGAAATTGCATTTTTGAGATTTTTGAATTTTCATACGGTCGCTCTAAGTAGGGTTAGACCCATTCCCCACTTAATTTTGCCCCCTGATCAAGAATATAAAGTCAAATTTTTGATATCACGCACGAATTTTGATATATAAGGAAATTACGATTATGGGCATTTTCGAGGCACATTTTTGAACACCTTTTAGGGTCGTTTCAGTGAAAATTTCATTATTAGTTTGTTTACTAGGGAGTTATCAGAAAACTCATTTTGGCAGCTTCGACTTCTTGCTAAGCTGCAAATTTCCATAGTTCTGAACCAAAACACCTAGTAGTCATTCAAACTGTCCCAACAATTCATACTAAGTCCGAGGTCACTATACAAAAGCTCAGAATAGCATAAGTAATATAGAAATGCATAATTGACCCATAGGGTCATTAGAAAACCCCCTTCCTCTTTGGAAAATAAGTTGATTAATTCATCTTAATTGTTTTAATTACTCTAAGTTTAGGCCATATTCCTTGTGGGATCGACCCTAACCATTGTTAGGTTTTATATTTGAATAACGATCGCTTATACCTTAATTGAGAGATGTAGTTTGGGTGTGATCACTTCTATTCTTGCAATAGGAGAAAATGCCTCATCATAATCAATGCCTTTTTCCTGGTTATTGCTTTGAACCAACAACTTTGATTTGTTTCGAGTAATAACTCCATGTTCATCCAGATTGCTCTTGAAGAATGACCAAGTTCCAATATTTGTTAAATCAGAAGGCTTAGGTACTAGGTGCCACACCTTACATTTTTCAAACTGATGCAACTCTTCTAGCATGTAATTCACCCAATCAGCATTTTTAGGGCCTCCTTTACATTTTTAGGCTCAATAAAAGAGAAAAAGGCTGAAAACATGGCCCATGTTTCTCGTCATAGGTCTGGTTTAAATTCCAAAGTCCAAGGGTGAGATGACATTATGTAAAGACCCCAAAAAGTTCTCGAAATTGTGCCTCGAAAGTTTCCAGAAATTTTAATTTCCATACATATCAAAATCCGTGTGCGATATCGAATATCCGACTTCATATTCTTGTTCAGGGGGTCAAATTTTGGTGAAAAAGGGTCTAAGCCCAGTTACAGAGCGACTGATTCACAATTTTGAATTTCAAAGTTACAATTTCCAGTGGCTTCTGCGCGTTCCTTCCGCGATGCGCCCCTGTATATTTTTGGTGCAAGCTTTTAATTTTGTTCCAAGACTTTTACATCTTGGGCCTAAGCCATCCCACACGTGAAAATACCTATACTTAGACATTTTTCACCCTCAAAATCATTCTAAACATTCCCCAATACTCACTCAAATACTTAGTCTTATATTTCTCTCAAGATTCAAGTGCCAAACTCTCTCTGAATATTAAGGAATTCAACCAAGCTTCAAGTCTCCATCTCCAATCTTCTTCAAGGTACTCCAAAATCTAAGGTATGTGGGTTTCTTTCATGGGGTTCTTTCACCCATGATACCCAAGCTCCCTTTTACCTAAAATTACATGATTCAAAGTTAATTTACTCATGGGTCTTAATTATTATGAATTTCATTGCATACTATGTTGGGCTTTCAAGAAAGTATGATTGTTTAGGCATGTTTTAAGCTTTGAATCTAAGGTCTATTGTGAGATTTGATGAAGGGTATTGATGTATATTGCTTGAGGGTGTTACTAAGTATTGATTGATGGTTTTACAATGGATGTACTTGCATGATTTCACTCTTGAATGGTATGGTTTTAGACTAGCATTACACCCACAAAGTGTTTGATAAAATGCCTTCTTAAGGATTCTTTAAGTTTTGAGGATCTATTGCTTGAATTATGATTCAAGTGACTCTATGATGATTATGAGCTTTCTAAATATATGTTTAAGTCATGGAAATGCTTTTGATGTTGTAAAGTCAGATTTAAGCCCTTTCTTAAAGATTTTACCTCTTGTAAGCCCCTTAATGTTGATGTTGATGCAAGGGTAATGATGGTGATGATCCATTCTTATGTTTGAAGTTTGGTTCACCATTTGAAGTCAATGATGTTAGGAGCTACTCGTGCCATGTCGATATGTTTATTGCAGGTTAATAAAGTATGATTATCTTGTATAAATTCCATGGAATTAGACTTAGCACCGAGGATGGAGGGTTTGCTCTCTTTCCTTAAACTATATGCCACCATAGGACTATGTGATACCTTTGCTATACTAGTGGATTCATGTAGTACGCTTTTCTATCAAATGTCTAATCTAACATACGACGGGCTCCTATAAGGAAGGCCACTTGATCCAAAAAGGGACGGGCTCCCGTAAGGTAAAATTACTCATAAAATTCCTTTAAAAAATGGGACGGACTCCCGTAATGAAGGCTACTTGATTCGTAAAGGGATGGGCTCCCGTAAGGTGAAATTACTTATAAAATTTTTCTCCAAAATGGGATTGGCTCCTATAAGGAAGGTCACTAAATCCAAAAAGGGAGCGCTCTCGTAAAGTGAAGTTACTCTTAAAATCCTCTCTAAAAAAGGGATGCGCTCCTGTAGGGAAGGTTGCTTCTCCAAAAGGGGACGAGCTCTCGTATGGTGGAGTACGGTTTACCTTAGCAAATGATTCACTTCTTTACCAATGAGGGATAATCATCAGGATTCTGAGTTTTAGCTCACTTAGTCTTACTCTATGTCGATTGAGGTACTTTTCCACACTTATGTATGGTCTTTATAAGTTGATTTGGATTGTAAGCATGTTTTACTTCAAGAATCATTCAGACATGTCCTATTGATATTATGCTATCTATTGACTATGATATTGCATTTTGCTTATGTTGCCTATCGATTGTTGCATTGTATCCCACATACATATTACATTCAAATGTACTAACGCAAACTCTATGCCTACATGATTTAACCATATAGGAACCCGAGCCCTACTTGAGCATTTCCACCCACGTGGCTAGAACGGTTTCACTCAAGCTTATCAATTAGTCCTCCATTTTGGGGATGTTGCTTATGATCTCATGTTATGTTCTAAACTATCTTTCTTTTTTTTATACATTAACTATGAGGGTGAACCTGATTGCTTGCTTTAGCCCCCTCTCTTATCTATGTAGTAGAGGTGTTGTTGGGCATGTTATATATCTATGTTATGAATCTTGACTCTCTTGTTCTTGATGTTTATGATATGGAAGTTTACCCTTAGTCCCAATTCCCCTTGATTTTGCTTATTTCTTATTGTCATTTTATTACTTCCCCGACCAAGGATGTGCAATGATATACTATGAGGCTTATTTGGGGTTCTTTCGGGTTCCCCATTCGTCAGTCACGTCTAGGCCGTTGGCTTGGGTCGTGACAAAGATGGTCTCAGGGCATCAAGTTGTTAGATCCTCGGAGTCCAACACACCATATTGATTAGAATCTTATTCATGGTTGTGTTGTGCACCACAACTACGAGTAGGAGGCATTTTAGGAGATATTTCCCTTTATCATGTTCTAAGTCGTGCTATGGAGTTGAAGTATCTTTTTCCTCCCTAAGAATTGTTCTTTGCCATGCTAGTTGATCATGCCTAACCTAAGAGGAGGAAGATCCCACACTCTTGAGGGATAACTGGCTAATGGAGAGCTTTGGAGGCTCTCATATTGCTTGCACAAGTTGTGGCCAACCAAGCCAATCAAAGGGTTGAAGCCCCTCATGCTCCTACACTAGCTTCTCAGGTGAGAGACTTTATAAGGATGAGTTCACCGGAGTTCTATGGGTTAAAGGGTGGATGAAGACCCACAAGAGTTTATTGATGAGACTTATAAGATATTGGCCATCATGGGTGTTAGATCAGAAGATAAGGCAGAGTTGGCAGCCTACCAACTCAAAGGGGTAACACAAACATGGTACAATCAATGGAGGGAGTAGAAAGGAGTCAACAATGTGGTTCTATGGGAAGAGTTCAAGGCGGCCTTTCTTAATAGGTTCTTTGCTCTTGAGCTTAGGGAAGCCAAATTTGTGGGATTCATGAATTTGAGACAAAGGTCAATGAGTGTGAGGGAGTATGCCCTCAAGTTCAACCAACTCTCTAAGTATGTTCCTCACTTGGTTGTCAACCCAAGAGCTAGGATGAACAAGTTCTTGATGGGTGTCTCTGACTTGGTGAATGATGAATCCTGGTCCGCTATGTTGATTAATGATATGGATTTGTCCCACTTTATGACATATGCCGAGCAAATTGGAAAGGGAACAGTTGAGGAAGAGAAGGAGTAGAGAGGCCAAGAGGGCCCATATTGATGATAAGTTCCAAGGTCCTAAGGATGGCCAGTTCCATCAAGGCCAAGGGTTTTCCAATGCTCCTAATAGAAGGATTGCTAATGATAACCCAAGACACCAAGGTGGTAATAGTGGAGAGCCCAAGCCCAAGTGCCCTACGTGTAGGAAAAACCATGGTGGCCCATGTTGGAGGAACTCTAGTGCTTGCTTTGGATGTGGTGAGATGGGTCACCGGGTTATTGATTGCCCCCATGCTCAAATCGAAGGTAGCGATGGTCACCCTCAAGGCCAAGGGGATGCTCCTAGGCAAAATCGATTCAATGATCTTTAAAGAAGGCAAGGAAGGGATGAGATGCCCAATGATGCTACAACTAAGTTAGAGATTTTCCTTGATTTTTATTGTGCATGCTTTGATGGTTCTGGGAGTCGGTATTTCTCTCATTATTCCATTGTTGCTAGTAAGATTTGATTTTGTGGGTTTATTGGTGCTAGAAAGGCTTATGTTGGTCCATGTTCTTATTGCATAAAGTCTTGTCTTGTGATCTTGGTTGAATTAGGTTGATGGGTTGGAGGTCTTGAGGTGGTTTGGATACATACATATCATGCTTTCGATGAGTTTTGGGCCCATAAGGTTGTAATATGATGGCTAGGGATAGATGATTGATTTGGTCGACTACAACGGGCTAGTCACTTCTTTAATATTGAATTGTTGTTCGAGTTTCGTCCCAAGTGAGGATAAGGGTAGGTGATGTCCCTAGGTGTCCTTTTGGACTATGAGTGAACCTTTGGGGATTTGTGGACATGTTTGGTTGTCTTACGCACCAGCTATGTGCATGGGTTTTATGAGTAGGGTCTTAAAACCCTACCATGACATGTTTATGGTGGTCTCTAATGATGGTGCATTGATTTAATTAGAGCTTGTGAATCACTTGGGGGTAGTGTGGCAAGTCCTGAGGGGTGAGAGGTTGTTTGCTAAATATGATAGGTGCGAATAGAACATAACAAGAAGGTGGTTGGAGGAGTTCACCGATTGACTAAGTTGGATGAGGTTGAGATAGGTGGTGTAGTGGCTTTGATGGTTCCAAATTTTCTATGGTTGGAGGGATCTAGTTAAATAAGGCTTTGATTTCTGTCTTGATAGATTTGGAGGTTTTGGCGAGAGATGGTTGAGTGGAGGTTATCTCCTAAGAGGGAGATGGAGGTTCATAGTACCAAGGGGACTAGGTGTGGTTAAGGTTTACAAATGTGTTATGGTCGTGAGTCCTTATAGAGTGTAGAGGAAGATTGGTAAGGTTGCATACAGATAGGAGTTGCCTATGTATATGGTGATGGTTTGTCCAGTTCTTCATGCTTCTAGGTTAAAGGGATGTGTTGACGACTCTAGTGCTATAGAACTCCTTGAGGTTGTACGTTTGTGGAGGATAAGTTGACTTGGGAAGAGGTCCCAGTGGAGGCATTGGATGGAAGGGTGGAAGAAATTGATTGATATGGATGCGGTGTTCGTTAAACCTCTTTTGGAGGGTTCGTCTAGTCGAAAGTGTCTCTCGGGGAGTGGGCATGGAGAAACGATATACATATCTCTTTCATTTCTATTCAAGCTTATAATGACATTTCAAGTCCTTTTCATGATTCCAAGCCTTATATTTCTGCCCCTATGTCATTTGCATGCATCCATTTTTATGTTAGCAAGTTCAAGATAACTTTGTGACATTTATGTTGATGTTTTGAAACTGGTGTTTTAAATGTATTGCTGCATTCTTGTTGGGGCTTATTTTTTCATGATAACTCTTATCATATACATTCCTTTGATATTCGAGGATGAATGTTCCCAAGGGGGAGATATTGTAACGACCTGTAAAAGGGCCCCAAATTGTGCCTCGGAAGTTTCCAAAATTTTAATTTCCATGTATCTCAAAATCCATACATGATATTAAAAATCTGACTTCATATTCCTGTTCAGGGGTCCAATTTAAGGGAAGAAGGGTCTAACTCTGATTTTAGAGCGAATGATTCACAATTTTGAATTTCAAAGTTGCAATTTCCAATGGCTTCTGCGCGTTCCTTCCGCGACGCGCCCTTGTATATTTTTGGTGCTAGTTTTTAATTTCAGTCCAAGACTTTTAAGTCTTGGGCCTAAGCCTTCCCACATGTGAAAATACCTATACTTAGCTATTTTTCACCCTCAAATCATTCTAAACATGCCCCAATACTCACTCAAACACTTAGTCTTATATTTCTCTCAAGATTCAAGTGCCAAACTCTCTCCAGATCTTAAGGAATTCAACCAAGCTTCAGGTCTCTATCTCCAATCTTCTTCAAGGTTTCTCCAAACGCTAAGGTATGTGAGTTTCTTTCATGGGTTCCTTTCACCCATGATGCTCAAGCTCCCTTTTACCTAAAATTGCATGATTCAAGTTAATTTACTCATGGGTCTTAATTATTATGAATTTCACTGCACACTATGTTGGGGTTTCCTGAAAGTAGGGTTGTTAAGGAATGTTTTGAGCTTTGAATCTAAGGTCTATTGTGAGATTTGATAAAGAGTTTTGATGTATATTGCTTGACGGTGTTACTAAGTATTGATTGATGGTCTTACATTAGATTTATTTTCATGATTTCACTCTTGAATTGCATGGTTTTACACTATCAATACATAACCGCCAAGTGTTTGATAAAATGCATTCTTAAGGATTCTTTTAGTATTGATGATCTATTGGTTGAATTATGATTCAAGTGACTCTATGATGATTATGAGCTTTCTAAAGATATGTTTTAATCATGGAAAAGTTGATGATGTTGTAAAGCCGGGTTTAAGCCCTTTCTGAAAAGATTTCACCTCTTGTGAGCCCTTTAATGTTGATGCTGATGCAAGGGTAATGTTCATGAGGATCCATTCTTATGGTTGAAGTTAGGTTCACCATTTGAGGTCAATGATGTTAGGAGCTACTCGTGCCATGTATTTATGTTTATTACAAGTTAATAAAGTATGATTATCTTGTATATATTCCATGGGATTAGACTTAGCACCGATGGATGGAGGGTTTGCTCTCTTTCCTTGAACTATGTGCCACCATAGGACTATGTTTTATACTAGTGGATTCATTTAGTACGTTCAACCATGAAATGCCTAATATAAAATGGGATGGGCTCCCGTAAGGAAGGCCGCTTGATTCGAAAAGGGACGGGCTCTCATAAGGTGAAATTACTCAATAAAATTCCTCTCCAAAATTAGATGGACTCCCGTAAGGAAGGCCACTTGTTCCAAAAAGGGACGGGTTCCTATAAGGTAAAATTACTCATAAAATTCCTCTCCAAAATGGGATGGGATCCCATAAGGAAGGTCACTTAATCCAAAAAGGGATGGGCTCCCATAAGGTGAAGTTACTCATAAAATACTCTCCAAAAAGGGATAGGCTCCTGTAAGGAAGGTTGCTTCTCCGAAAGGGGACGGGCTCCCGTAAGGTGTAGCATGGTGTACCTTAGCAAGTGGTCCACTTCTTTACTGGTCATGAGGGGTAATCATCGGGATTTTGAGTTGTAGCTCACTTGGTCTTACTCTATGTCGGTTGAGGTCTTTTCCCACACTTATGTATTATGATCTATATACGTTGATTTGGATTGTAAGCCTGTTTTACTTTAAGCATCATTCACACATGTCATATTGTTATTATGTTATCTATTGACTATGACATTGCAGTTTGCTTATGTTGTCTATCTATTATTGCATTGCATCCCACATAATTAGTACATTCAAACGTACTTATGCGTACTCTATGCCTATATGATCTCACCATGTAGGAACCGGAGCCCCACTTGAGCATCTCCACCCACATAGGTAGAACGGTTTCACTCAAGCTTATTGGTGAGTTCTCCATTTCGGGAATGTTGCTTATCATCTCATGTTATGTTCTGAACTATCTTTCTTTTATTTATACATTAACTATGAGGGTGAGCCCGGTTTCTTGTCTTGGCCCCCGCTCTTATCTATGCAGTAGAGGTGTACAATACATGTTATGTATCTATGCTATGAATCTTGACTCTCTTTTTCTTGATTTTTATGATATGGAAGTTTACCCTTAGTCCCTATTCCCCTTGAGTTTTCTTAACTCTTATTGTCATTTTATTGCTTTCGCAAGCAAGGATGTGTAATGATATGCTATGAGGCTTGTTTGGGGTTCCTTCGAGTTCCCATTCGCCGGTCACGTCTAGGCTCTAGGCTTGGGTCGTGACACATTATCCAAGGGATGAGAAGATTTGAGTCACCATAAGGAAGTTTTGGGAGCCTGACTTTCTTCCACATTTTCAGCACTGACTTCGCCATTATCTGCATTTTCAAGCAATTTAGAAATGCCTTGGTCATCATCAATAATTGGTTTAAGACCAGGTCCCTCATCTGGAACACCTGTATCACCTAAAATATCAAAATCAAAATTAGTTTACTCCAAGTTGCCTCCACTATCTTGATCAAAATTGACAACTATCCTTGTTGAACTACAATAGTTCTTCTAATTCACCCTTATCTTGATCTTTCTATTTTTCAAGTTCACTAGACTTTTCAAAGAACAGATGGACACTTTCTTCAATTCACTATGTCCTTTTGTTAAAAACTCTATAAGCCTTGCTGAATTTGAGTATCCAAAAAATACAACTTCATCACTTTTTGCATCAAACTTGCCCATATCTTCCTTGCCATTGTTAAGACAAAAGATTTGCAACCAAAAGATCTCAAGTAACTCACTTTAGGCTTCACACTGTTGAGAAACTCATAAGGTGTTCTGTTGATAATAAATCTGATCAAGCATCTATTTGTCACACAACACATATTATTCTCAGCTTCATGCCAAAAGTTCTTTAGAAGTCCAAAATCTATCAACATTGTTCTGGCGGTATCCACAAGGTTTTGTTTTGTACTTTCTACCACACCATTTTGCTGAGGAGTTATGGGAACTAAGAAACTGTGATGGATTCTATTATCTGCATAGAAGATGTCCATCATTGAATTTCCAAACTCAGTTCCATGGTCGGACCTGATCCCTGTTGTTTTACACTTCAAGTTAGTTTATATCATCTTAGCAAAGATCACAAATACATCATAGGTTTCATCCTTAAACCTTAAGAATATGGTCCAAGTAAACCTTGAGTAACGACCACCAAAATGTACTCCTTTCCTCCTCTACTTTGAATCTTCACTAGCCCACATAGATCTATATGAATCAACTCCAGTGGTCTGGTAGTACTGACCTGCTTCTTTTGTTTGAATGAGGATCTAGTTTACTTTCCTTTGAAACATGCTTCACAAACATTATCTTCTACATACTTCAATTTTGATAGCCTACATATCAGGTCCCTTGTAGCAAGTTCCTTAAGCAATGAGGAACCAATATAACCAAGTCTTTTGTGCCAAATGTCTTTTTTAGCACTAAATATGACAGGTCATTTCCGTGTATAGAATCCAGATCAACCACATACATGTTCTTCACCCTTTTTGCAACAAAAAACACTTCTTATGAAACCAAGTTGGTAGCAATACAATTTTCTGAGAAGAATTTCAATTCATTGCCCTTGTCACAGATTTGGCATAACTCAATAGATTTAACTTCCATCCATTAACATAATAGTCACTTTCTATTGAGTGTTCTAATGACATTCCAATCCTTCCAATATCAAGAATGTAACACTTCTTGCCATTTCCAAAGGAAACACCTCCAGCTTGAAGTGCTTTAAGTGAAAGGAAGCTTTCGACATTTCCAGACATAGGCTTTGAGTAGCCACATTCATTTACCTGCATTAGTAATTACTTACCTCACTTACTTGCAAGAGATCACTTGTTTGACTTGAAACTCATTTCAATTTGAGTTCCCAATAGTAGATAGGGGCTAATTAACACTTGTCTTGTCGGGGGAGGTAGAACCACTTTCTTTAGCTTAGAATTATTCTGCGAATTCTCCTTAGGACTACGTCTCATTCTTCTTTTTAGTTGTTTAAAATAACTTGCCAAACATTCTTAAGATTTTTTTACTGCAGGACAATTAATCTTTAGATGACCATCTCTTTCATAGTGAGTTCACATGAAAAAATTGGCACATTGATTTTTTTTGTTACTGGTATGAGACCGACCCTTCATTACAAACTCAAGAGCTTTGTTTTTATTATTGTAACACCCACCATGCGACTCGAAATGTTCTTATAGTGTATGAAATGACCCCAAAAAGTGCCCAAAAATGTGCCTCGAAAGTTCCCAAAATTGTAATCTCCATATATCTCAAATTCCATGCATGATATTGAAAATCCAACTTCATATTCTTGATCAGGGGGGAATCTGAGTGGGAAATGGGTCTAACCACTATTTTAGATCGAACGAATCACAATTTCAATTTCCCAAAAATTGAATTCCAGTGAGGTTTCCGCGCCATTGGCGTGCCTTAATGTATTTTTGTGCCAATTATTTTAGTTTGATCCAAGACTTTTGTGTCTTGGGCCTAAGCCTTCCCTTGCATGAAAATACCTATACTTAACCATATTTCACCTTCATATCATACAAGACATTCCCCAATACTCTCTCAATCCCTTGAACTAATATTTCTCTCAAAATTTAAGTGTCTGATTCTCTTCTAGAACATAAGGAATTCATCCAAGCTTCAAGCCTCCATTCAAATCTTCTTCAAGGAATTCTCCAAAGTCAAGGCATGTGGGATTCAACCATTAGGTTCTTTCACCCATGGTTCTCAAGCTTCCTTTTTACCTAAATTGCATGTTTATAAGTTGATTTACTTATGGATCTTACTTATTATGAGTTGACTATGAACTATATTGGGGTTTCATAAACTTGTGACTGTTTGACCATGTTTTGAGCTATGAATCGATGGTCTATTATTTGATGTGATGAAGGGTTTTGATGTATATTGCATGAGGGTATTACCAAGTATTGGTGGGTGGTTTTACATTGGGTTTGCTTGCATGGTTTCACTCTTGAATTGCATGATCTTACACTATTACACACCCACCAAGTGTTTGATAAAATATCCAGTTTTGGATTCTTGAACTATTAACGACCCATTACATGAACTATGAATTGAGTGACTCTATGATGATGAAAGGAAGATATTTTATATGATGATTTCATGAAAAATATCCATAGTGATGAAAGTTGACTAATTGCCTAGTTTGGGGGGTAATAGGCCCGAACGACCATATTGAGGGGTATATACCCCATTCACCTAGCTTGGGGGGTGGTAGCCCCATGCTACCATATTGTGGGGTACATACTTCATTCACCTAGCTCAGGGGTGGTAGGCCCGTCCTACCACAATGGGGGGGGGGGTATATACCTCAATTGCCTCACCAAGGAGGTAGTGGGCCTTGGTTATGTAAAGCTGGTCACCTTCTTCAGATGTAATAAGTTCTATATAAGCATCTTTTACTTCAAGTATCATTCCTTCATGTCATATTGCTAATATGTTATCTCTTGCTTACGATATTGCATTTTTCCTAATGTCTACCTCTTGTTGCATTGCATCCTACATACTTAGTACATTCAAACATACTAATGCATACTCTATGCCTAAATGATGTTACCATGTAGGGACTGGAGCACCGATCGATCATCTTCTTTCTCGTGTCTAGTACTTCTACCCAAAGCTAGTTAGTGAGTCCTAAATTCCGGGGACAATGACTTTGATCTTATGATATGTATTAAGACTCTCTTTCCTATATTATATACTCATGCTTATGAGGGTAAGCGTGGTTGCTTGTCTTGGCTTATGTGCTGTCAAAATACAACATATTTGATGACTAAAACAAGGGATTTTGTGAGTTATCAATGTCACTTTTTATGGTTTTAGGTGTTTTTGTGTTGTTATTGCAGAAATAGTAGGTTGGTATGATTTTGGAGAAAGTTGCAGATTTTGCTGAATTATAGGATATATTATCCTTCCTACGAGTTGTGACCCAAACTATGACTCATACGGTGATTTCGCATCAAGGAACAGTGAGCAAAAATCAGAAATTTGTTAAGTGGAGGTCAACCCTATGAGGCCAATCTATGAGTCGTAGTTCTCCCTACTACTCATATAGGTGGGTTGGTAGCAAGAAACAGAGACCTAAAATTTTGGACCAAATATTGGAGGCTAGACTTCGAGAGGAGCATAGTCGTAGCCCAAGCAACGACGTATACCAGTGGGTCGTAACAGTCAAGTCCAAAATGCAAAATTACCTGATACGAGACCCAGATTACAACACATAGGTCATCCTACGAGTCGTACCTGTGGGACGTACCTACTAGCAACTATCTTTCCTGTTCAATTTTAGGGTTGAATTTGTAAATACTATAAATACTTTATGACAGGGTTTATTTTTGGAGGGATACCAGATGTAAATCCCTGAGGAAAAACACTTTTAATATTCTCTAGAATATCTTTAGGGTTTAAGAGTAGATTTTATCTTTCAAATTGGAAAACCCACTTTTAGGGATTGCAAGACTCACATTGTGTTCATTCTCCATTCATCAAAGCTTGTGGTTTTGCAACTTGTGGTGCTCTTATTCTTCATTGCTTTGGGTAAACTCAACTATGTCATTTATTTCCATTATTGTTGATTTTGCCTTAGCCATGAGTAGCTAACCACCACAACTTGGGGTTATGAGAATTGTGGGTATTTGACTTAAAATAACCTAGGCTTTGGGCATTTCTATGATTGGGGTTTTGCATGTGTTATTTATTTCCCTTCATTATGATTGATGTTTGGTGGTGGCTAACACCAAACCTTTCCTACTATCACCATCCCGACCAAGGTAGTGACGAATATGAAAAAAAGGGAAGTACATGACATGAATCGATTGATGTGTTCTTATCTAATCAACCAAACCTGACCAAGGAGAGGTTGGCTAGAACAATGGGTAACGGTTAGTTGGCACACTATGGTTGCCGACCAAGCGCTATGATAAAATTCGACCTTCACCTTCACAAAAAGCTAGAATAACCTAAGCTACCATCCTGCATGCAAATTCCCAATTAGAGTTATGTTTTCTAATGTAATTGAGTCAATGAACCATGCGAAACACAATTCCCAAGTTATCTCTAAATTTGAGTGTTTTCTCACATAGTCAGTATAGTGTTTATTTTTAGTTTTGTTCTTAAATCAGAAACCCCCCTCCCCATTTGGAGATTTTAGTTATAGATGCTCGAAACAATTCATAGTGAATTCTTGTAGTCAAGCCCTGTATTCCCTGCGGATTCGACCCTAACCTCTGCTTCGGTTAATTGCTGATAGCGACTGCTTTCTTATTGGATCGTGAACATCATCAAAAAATATGGCGCTGTTGTTGGGAAATACGACTTGGTTCTTGATTTGATTTCACTGTTAGTTAGTTCAAGTATTAATTTCTCATTCTCTTGTATTTTACTTTTATTGTTGTGTTTGTTGCTTGATTTTTTTTTGTAGGGTGTACTAGGTTGTATGCCAAACACAAGGAGCCAAGGCAATCCCTTAGCTCCGATCAATTTGGAGATCCATCGACTCTTTAGAATAATGGCTCAGGTGAACGAGGATATCGCGGTTGACGAAGAAAAGCATATGAATGATGATATGAGGAGAGAAGAGAATCCACCTATGAGGGATGATAGGCCACAACTTAGGGATTTCAATGAGGATGCTTATGGTTGGAATCAATGTCGCTTGAACCCTATGGCCATGGATGTTACTGGTGCTATAGTGCTTTCTCCATTATCGACAGATGCTAAGTTCTCGGTGTCAAGTGGATTGCTCCAGATGCTCTAAAATTGTGGTTTGTTCATAGGGCTACCTTCAGAGGATCCCCATCATCTTCTCCATAATGTTGTCTTCGTATGTAAGAGTGTTATGGGGACACAAAATCTTTCTCTTAATGCAGTTGGTTTGTGGGTGTTCCCATTGTCACTAACCGGTAATGCAGTTGGTTTGCGGGTGTTTCCATTGTCACTAACCGATAATGCAGTTGTGTAGTTGTCTGAGCTTCCTCTACGTAAAATAACAAGTTGGATAGAGCTTTAGAGAGTGTTTTTAAAGAGATAGGATAGAGCTTTAGAGAGTGTTTTTAAAGAGATATATCCCAAGATAAAAGAAGCTTAAGCTCAAGGATCAAATAAACAATTTTGAGCAACTACCGGGTGACACTATTAGTACCACATGGGAGAGATTCACCAAATGCTTGAGGATGGTCCCCGATCATAAGATTGTTGATGAAGCCTTGTGTGACACCCCATAACTTTATGCTCTTGTGTATCCATGTTTTAAGCCTCATTTGGTTAGATTGGGGTTGTATTAGGTTCATGGGAGGCTCCTAGTACCTAAACGATTTCAAGAATTCCCTAAAAGCTGAGTTTTGGGTGATGGTTCATGCAAGGGTCAACTTTAAACAAGCATAAATCTTTGTACATTTAGAACTGCATGGCCCATGAAATGTCAAATGAAAACCCTTTGAGTTATCTTTGCAAAGCACTTGGTTTCGCCTCATTCCAATGTCGGATAAAGGACTTATGGTCATTTTCGTGAGACACTCCCATGTAGTGAAGCCCCACGGGCACCCATACGAGCAGTGTGGCCTTGTACGGGTTGTGGGAAATGTTTGTGGCTGGAAAATGATGTGGTGAGGCTAAGTCTTTGTCCATGACTAGTGGCACGGGTCGTGTGACTCACCACTGGTCGTGAGGAGGGGCGTGGAGGTGTTTTAGGAGGCTTGGCTAGGCGTGGGTGGCATTGGAAGCTAAGGCATGGACACGACTGCCTTGCACGGCTCGTGTGAAGGGGTACAAGCCATGGTACCTGGGCATGTGGTGGATAGCAACAATTTCATCCAAGTGAGGTGGGAAGGACCAATACACGGTCCGTGTAATGCCACATGGCCCGTGAAGCAGTCCGTCAAAGTGATAAGACGTCAATTTTTGCAAGTTTCCCAACTTCCATTTTTTTCACTAATTCACTTCACACGGACACTCCACATGACCTGTGGAGTGTCAGACATCCAGTAAAGTCTCCAGTGAGATGACACTTTGCTAATTTTTCCATTTGTTCACTTATGGCGTCTCCATAAATTTTAATTACTCTAATGCCCTTTTTAGACTTCCAATGCTATCTTAACCTTCCTAGACGACCTAAAAAAGGTTCCAAAGGATCAAACTCATTACTCTCATATCAAATAAACTCTTAATTCTCTTAAATGCCTCCATCAAGATCCAATTCAATTTCAAGCAAACCCAAGAACAAGATTGTTTTCGAAGATCATTTCCAAGCCTCCATTCTTCCCAATTTCAATTCCAAGCAACTCTAGACCTAAGGTATGTGTTGTTGAACAATTGGGTCCTTCAACCCATGGTGCCTAAACCCTATTATAAGTAATATTTCATGATTTAAAGTTGATTTTACAAATGGGTTTGCTAGTATGAACATGTCTATGAACTATATCTTGGATCTATTGTAAGATTTGATGAGGGGTTTTGATGTATATTTCTTGAGGGTGTTTCAAGGTATTGATTGATGGTTTTATAGTTGATTCACTTGCATGATTTCATCTCTAAATTGCATGGTCTTATACTACCATTTTACACCCGCCAAGTGTTTGATAAAAATGTCCGGTTATGGTTTCTTGATGAATTGAAGGTCCAAAGCAAGTCTTATGTTATGAATGATGTTATGATGATGATAAGGTATGTATATGATATCTCTCTATATAGTGTTGGATTGACCATAGCCAATTGAGGGGTATGCCTTAATCACCATAACAGGTAGAGTGTGACCATCCTCTAACCTATCGAGGAGTTTGTACCTTGGTAACCTATCAAGAGGTTTGTACCTTGGCACCAGGGTGATGGGACGGCATCATCACTAACCTATCAAGGGGTTTGTACCTTGGCATTAGGGTGATGGGGTGGCATCATCCCTAACCTATCAAGGGGTTTGTACCTTGGTAATCTATCTAGGGGTTTGTACCTTGGTAACATATCAAGGGGTTTTTACCTTGGCACCTAGGCGATGGGCCAGCATCATCACCAACCTACCAAGGGGTTTGTACTTTGGAAATCAAGCTTGGTCGTTTCTACACATATGCTATCCTATATAATGATGAGTTACTTAAGCATGTTTTGCTTAAGCATTGATCATACATGCAATATTATTGCCTATTGTTATGTATTTTGATTATGATCCTTATCTCTTGTAGCATTGCATCCTACATACTAAGTATATTCAAACGTACTAACGCATACTCTTTCCTACATGATATCTCCAGGTAGGAATCGGAGTCCCTTTTTGAGCATCCTCCATGTGGCTAGTACGACCTTCTCAAGATAGTTGGTGAGTCCTTCGACTCCGGGGACCAAGTTTGTGAACTCTTGCAATGTACAAGACATTATTGTCCTTGATGTATTGATCTTGCTGACTATAAGGGTGAGCCCAGTTATTTGTCTTGGTCCCCGCTCTTATCTATGTAGTAGAGGTGTCGATGGACAAAGCTATGTATTTATGCTATGAGTTGATTCTATTATCTCTTGATCCTATGCTATGACAAGTTATCCCTTAGCCCCTTTAACCTTAATTCCATTCTTCAAATATCTTTTAATTGCTCCCGTGACCAAGGATGTGTAATGATATGCAATGAGGCTTGTTTAGGGTCCCTTCGGGTTCCCCATTCGCCAGTCAAGTCTAGGCCCTAGGCTTAGGTCGTGACACCTAGGTTGAGATTTTCTATCTGGCGCTTGACAAGAATAGTCAAGATTGTGTTGATACAATCATGGGAGGCATGTTTCTTGATCAACCTTTTGCATTAATAGCCGCAAGGATGGAGGAAGTGGTTAAAACAACTAGAGCATGGGGTCAAAGAGAGCGAGGTGCAATGAAGACTTCTTATGCAATCAACACCAACAATGAGCAAGCAAAAGTCAACAAGGAGATCATTGAGCAACTTGCTCAACTTCGCACTAGTATAGACTTGGTCATAAAGCAAAACCAAGCGATATTCAAGCAGTAACCCACCAACCTCCTAAGGCCCCTACCTATGAAGATCCATTTTTTGATGAAGATGATTGTTTCGTGAGTAACCAAGCGGCGGGTTTTCGGAATAACCCCCAAGGATCCAACTCGGACTATTGGAGGCATGGTTCCGAGAATCAAGGTTAGAACTACAACCATGATGGCGCTTATAGAGACAATCAAGGTGGCTACTATGAAAGAGAGAGAGAGTGTCGGCTGCCGAATGGGGTAGAAGAGATGGCTATAGGAATGGTCCTTATGTGCCACCCTACAGCCGTGATGTCGTTCCAAGTACTTCAAGGCTTGAAGAGATGTTTGATAAGTTGTTGAAAAGAGCGACCGCCAAGATGAGACCTTGAAAGGAATGAAATCAGACATTTTAAGTATAAACCAAAAGATAGACTCTTACTCCATGGCGATTAAACAATTGGAGCAATAATGTTGGCTAGCTTCTTTACAATTGAACCAATGCCAAGAGGGAACCTTAGCAAGTAATACAATTCAAAATCCAAAGAATGACGGACATTGCATGATAGTCATGATAGGAATGGCAAAAGCACCATAGATCCCCCTATGCCGGTGATCGAGGATGAAGCTTGTGAGAAGGGTATCGGTGGTGAAGTTTTGGTTGAGAGAGAAGGGTCAGAGAATGTTGGGATGCAAAGAAAAGAAGTGAGATATCAAGAAAAGGTTAAGACCATTCCAAAACCTCCTCCTCCCTTCCCTCAAAGGCTGAAGAAAAAAGAAGAGGAGGGAAAGTTCAAACACTTCCTCTCGATGTTGAAGCAACTGTCCATCAACATCCCCCTTCTAGAAGCATTTAAGAAGATACCATGGTACGCCAAATATATGTAGGATTTGGTGACAAAGAAATGCACTTTGAGCCAAGAGCTCCAACTATGCAGTGCGATCATGACCACATGCCTTGTTCAAAAAACAAGAGGACCTCGGTGCATTCACCATCACTTGCACCATTTGTGACGTTGCAATCGCAAGAGCATTATGCGACTTTGGAGTAAGTATTACTCTAATGCCTCTTGTCGTGTCCAAAAAGCCTTGTCTTGGCACCCCTAATCCAACAAAAATGCGGTTGATCATGGCGGATCGAATTATCAAAAAGCCAGAAGGAATACTTCTTGATGTTCTTATAAAGGTTAATAAATTCATCTTTCTCATGGACTTTGTGATCCTTGATTGTGAGGTTGATTTTGGGGTGCCCATTATATTGGGAAGACCATTTTTGGCCACCGAGAGAGTGTTGGTAGATACGGATTTGGGTCAACTACGGTTCAGGGTCAATGATGCAGAAGTGGTGTTTGACATTCGCTAATCCATGAAACATCCAAATGAGTTAAAGAGTGAGGTTTGGGCCATTGAAGACTTTTGTTTATAAATGATGACAAAGTCGAGCGACAGCATTAAACAAGGCTCTTCTTGGGAGGCAACCCAAGTATCTTTTATGTTTTTAGATTATTTTAAGTTCATGCAATTTGTTTGAATGGTTAGGTAGTAGTTTGATGCTTGTTTTGATATGTGAGTCATCGGATCAATTGTATTACTCTAGACATTGGTGTATTTTGAAGTATGGTTTGCAAGTATAGGTCAAAAGATGAAGAGTTGAAGAAAATTGCATGTGTAGCAGCCTCTATGAGTTGGCCTATGAGTCGTAGTAAACACCATGACTCGTAGAGGAAAACATTAAAGACTTGAAATTGGCACACATACTATGAACTAACCTTACGATTTGTAGGGTCACCTACGAGCCGTAAGTAGGGTTCGTAGTGCCAAGGTATTGATTTTGAAATTTTTCTAAATGTCAGGTCTTCTACAAGATCAGGACCTATGAGTCATAGGACACCCTATGACTTGTAGTCGGGTTTCATAGACCCAATCTTTAGATTTTAAAAGATGACCCAGTTTGATATATAAAAGGTGTGAAAATGTATTTTGACCCCTAGATCCTCATTTCTTGCCCAAATTTCCAAAAATTTCCCTAATCGCTTTTCCCTTCAACTTTCTGATCACTTTTCCGACAACCAACGTCACTTTCCGGCAAGATTTTCCAGTGGGTCCATTTCTCTAGCGTTTCAACATCTTTATTTCTCTAGTAGTTCTTCTATTCGCTTGTTATTCTCTCACTTGGTATGTTTCCTTGGTTAAATTTTGCACACTCATGCTATGATTTTCGTATGTTGTTGGATGATTGTGTGTTTGGTGAAGAATTTGCGAATACCCGTGAGAATATGCTTATGTGGACATGAGAAATGGGGTTTGATCGATTAAAGTACCCTAGTGTTGTTTTGAATGGTGATGTTGCCTTTGTTGGTTGCTTGTGATGTTTCCATATTGATCATTTGTGTGTAGGGCATGAGTATTGGTTGATCAACTATTGGGTTCATGTCGAAGTGCAAATTGGTTGTTGTTGGGTGTTTGGGTTGAGCATGATCTTCTAAGATACCCTTTGCATAAAATTGCTTCTTCTCCCTTTGAACTCCCACGATTTTTGTGTAGTGTTGATAGTTATGATTTTAGGGACCAAAAAACTTTTGGGTATCATAAAAGTAATTGAGGATTGTTTAATTGAAGGGTACTAGTTGGTAGTGTTGGCATAATTCATATTGGGTTTAATTGTGTGTCTGTGATGACGTACTACTTCGATGCTATATATTTTTTGCTATTTGTATGGATTGTGGTTCTTTTGGGAAGGTTACAGGCACCCCAGGTGCCTCCTATTTTCTTCCACCAGGACTCACTACGACTCCTAGTCTATCTTACAAGTCATAGTGGTCCCTCATGGGAAGCAACAATCACTTAGGGTTCCTTAACTCTTGCCATACGAGACCCACCTACAACCCGTAGTGTCTACTATGACTCATAGAAAGGGACTCGTAGGATCTGCCTTAATTTATTTTGTATTATGTTTCCCACTATGATCCCAATCTTTGACTCATAGGTCATTCTATGAGATGTACCTATGACTCGTATCTGTGATAAGAATGATATTTTTCAGGAACCTTTGCACTACGAGGCTATTGTACGACTTATAGGTCACCTTACGAGTCCTACCTGTGCCTCATATCTGGAAATCTGCAACTGGTTCAATGTACCTTTTTCTGTGTTTTGTTTTCTTAGTTTTTAGTTTTACGTGGACTATGTTTGAATGTATTGCTCATCATGGATTTGCATTAAAATTTTCAAGTTTCATGGCTCTAAAAAGTAGAAAAGAGGCTATCAATGCTTTGGGGAGACGACTGATAGATGAGGCTTCCGAAACCAAACAATCTAAGGGGTCTATGGAAGTTAACAGAGTTAGAAAAGACCTCGAGGCAAATGTTCCTCAAATTCGAGGTCGCACTGCTAGGGCCCCGGTCGAGGTTGAGAGTCCCTCTCAGTCTGAGGTAGAGGGCAATAGTGATGGATATGAGAGTAGCTCACCGTAGATGACTCCCAGACACATCGAGACAAATTTTGAAGAAGGGTCATAGCCTCAATAGTAGGAAGTCAAGTCACAGCCCCGGCTGACCCAAGATGGGGGATTCCAAGAATGAGTACGATCTACAACAACGGAATTGAACCAAAGGGGCAAGGAAAACCTATCTAGTAGTTCCACCAAGAGTCTAGACTAACGACTCTAGATTGGATAGGGTACCAGTGTTAGATACTAAGATTGATAGACATGGACTACGATGGACTACACAGCAGTTGGGCAAGTACGCTCCTTACTTAGTCCGTGAGTTTTATGTAGCCTACCATGCCACACTTCTCCAAGGCCTGCCAAAGAACAAGAAGGTGATTGAACAACCTAGGTTACGAGTAGTTTTAGTCAGGGGTAGGAGAGTTGATATTTCTGAGGAGACCGTCCGACGGGTTCAGTTCAGGTCCAAATATAGGGTGCCTCATCCATTACAGAGTATGATATCAGTACTTCAAATATGGGGAAAGCAATGAACGAAAAGGATGTTGGAGTCAAAATTGAGCTGCTGTAGTGGTTTGCCAGCTAGATATGCAAGTAGGGTATCGAGCTGACGTGGGTCACAAACCACGTTGATCTGATAGTGAAAGTCCACCTTTCTTTCCGGGCCAAGTTTTGTGGTCAATTTATTTTTGGCATATCCGGCCCACTTTTATAAATAATGTGATCACCCTAGATTGAGCTGTGCTATTAGCCAGCATCCTAGATGGTTGTGAGATCGATTGGACCTAGATTATCTATGGGCAGATTCACGAGCGCCATCAGGACAAACACCTTGCTGCCATTCCCTATTTTGATCCACTGTTTGTGAAGTGCAAAAGGTGTTCATGTCGGCCCCTACTGGGATCCGTATGTAGAGGCCACATGCACCATGGATCCCAGCATGATCAAGGCTGTTGAGAACCCGGTGGCCCTACCGCGAGCAGCTTCTTCGCCCATCCCAGATCCATTCCCAGTTGAGCCTCAGACTCAGGTGCTGACTCCAGTCATCACTATCACTACTCCAGCTACTGCAGAGCCATCTCCACCTATTGCGATCGAGTTGGCGCCATCTTCCAGTACTCCCGCACCAACATCATCTACTATGCAGGTTGATTATCTTATCTCTGCTATTGCTTTTCAGGCACTGGTGCAGGGTAGCCATAGCGGAGTTCAGGTTGCAGACTTTAGCGGGCCAGATCAGACTATGGGTCCGCCAGACCATACAGGACTTAGAGGAGAGGGAAAATGCATTCGCCCGTGATTTGATAGATCAAAAAGTCAGAGCAGTAGATGCCCGAGTAGATACATTCGAGGAGAGAGTCCAGAAGATGCTTGAGGATGCTTGTCTTGCTGACATGAGTGCAGTGACAGAGGAGTTGGCCGAATTCAAGGCCAACTTATTGGAGACGTTAGCGGCCCTGATTGCAGTTCCCGAGGTGGCACAAGCGGGTGATGAGGTTTTTGACTAGCTAGCTGACTGCCCGCATATCCACGGGAAGAGGCCCCTTGAGACTGATGACCTAGTGATGAGCCAAAAGAGGCCCAGACCTGATGAGACCGCAGCACTGGAGGAGGAGCCAATACCAGAGTAGGTGGTACAGGAGTCCCTAGCTTTGGCAGTGTTGAGTAGGGACCGGGAGCGGCGGGTATCACAGGGAGAGAGTAAGCTCACTTGTAACTGTAGCCCAAACTACTGAGGAAGAGTCCATAGCTTAGGACCCTGCTGACTAGACAGATGTCGGTGCTTTAGCACCATGATGTTTGCTATTTTTACCCTAGCTCTTACTTTCTATTTATGGGTACTTGGTTCCATTTTGTTAGAAAATATGTTCCTTATGCTGGTTTTGGATATTTCAAATATTTGGATATTTGGTTTTGAAATGTTAGTTCTAGT
The DNA here is from genome assembly GCA_026153255.1 of Solanum medicagineum. NCBI lineage: Eukaryota > Viridiplantae > Streptophyta > Magnoliopsida > Solanales > Solanaceae > Solanum > Solanum medicagineum. The sequence goes on from JAPFFP010044422.1 coordinate 32,387, forward strand.
ATGTATGTGTGTGTGTGTATATATATATATATATGTATATATATATATATTATGTTTTAGGTATATGTCTTTACTTTGAGGACAATGTATTCTCTTTTGGTGGGGTGTGCGAAGTTATGGATTAAGGTGAAGTCTGAGTAGCATCGAGTCTATAACTTCCCCTATTTTTGATCCCAAGATTTTCATACCGTGTTTCTTTTTCCTTGTGGATATTTTAATTTCTGTTGAACCGGCATGTGTAGGTACTGTAGATAATTTGTAGATACATAGTAAAATTATATTTTGGCATATACATAGTCTGTAAATGCTTTTTAAATTTTTTTGAAAGTTCGGTACCACTCTCAAAATTTTTGAGATTGTTGGTTATTAGTGCATTCATGATTATTGATTATCTGGTAATGTTTGTTCTAATAATGAGAAGGCAAGTTGATATTTGAAGCATGACCTATGAGTCTATACTTGATTGTGTGTGCGATGCCATATGTGTTATGAGCTTATTTTGCCGCATTCATGTATCATGTGTTGACTCAGAACTTGCATTATTATTCTAAGAGTGGATTGGTGATGTGGTTGACTTGGAAAGGATCTTCGACCTTTGTTCTTTAGGTAAGATCACTTTGCCTAAACTACCTACCAAATGTGATAGTTGACCCCTTGTTCCTATTGTTTGAGCCTCTGTTACACTCATTTTTTTTGACACCTATCTATCTTAGCCTTGTTTTATGAAATACCATGACACAAGTCCAGTTTTGTAGCAACAATTTATGAGAGCCCGATTACAGGCCGTGGTACACAATACACCCTGATCAAAGAAGGAATTTTGAAATATTCATCAAATGAGACCCCTTATAGGCCGCAAAGGGGTGTTGTAAATCACAAGTCCAGTTTTGCAACACCAATTTATGAGAGCCCGATTACAGGCCGTGGAACACAATACGACCTGTAGAGCTGTTCATAAGGTGTGATGGCCCAGCTGTTCTATTTTGTTTAGTACTTGTATTTTAAATATTATAAATAGGTTCTTAGGTTATTTTTCGTTAAGTTTACAGAGAGTCCGACAGTTAGAGAGAAAAAATGGTGAGATTGAGTAGAGATAACATTGAAGAGTTTTCAGAAACACTCGTACTTCATGTGATTCTCATTGAAGCTTGGGTTTGCTTATATTTATTTCAATTATGTAAGTGATCTATTATGTTATTCCAATTTATATGTCTTACATCTACACAATTCACAAGTACCTGAATCCACAACTCGGGTTGTGGGAACCATGAAGAACTAACAAGGTAAAATTGGATAATACATAATTCTTGAAAAGTGTGCATGAATGTATTAATCGACTCTCTTTGTTTTGCATGTTTCTGATGGTGGCCAACATTAGGACCCGCCTAGTATTATTGACAGAATCAAGGTAGTAATGAATAGTAAAAAAAATAATTGACAGGATTCAATTGATGCGTTCTCGTCTAATCAATCAAACTGGGCCAAGGAGAGGTTGTACTGGGACTAATAGTTAAGGTTTAGTAATGCACATTGTAGAGATGGGCCAAGTCACGTAGTGAAATTCACCTCTCAGCTGGACCAAAGGGTAAACTTAACTTACCGTCATGTATGATACACACTAGAAAGGAATTAGTTTATCCAATGATAAGTTAGGAAATCATGGGGAATATAATACACTAGTTTCTCTCCATATTGATTAAACTCTTGTGTTTGTTCGGTTTACCTTTCCACTTGTTATTACAAAAAACCCCTTCGGGGAAATAAGTTGGTTAATCACTCAAGTTGTATTAATTGAATTCTCCTAAGTTTACATATTCCCTTGGGTTCTGTAACACCCCACATCCTACGAGTACAAGTCCTATGCACATGAAACATAATATGGCTTGGTCAAATTACGCCCATTTTTAAAAGTGGTTGAATCTCAAATTAGCGGGCGATATGTACGTCTAACGCTTAAAAGGGTCAAGTGCATACAAGTTTTAAGTCGAATTGAGGAGATCACGTCCTTAAACAAAGTGAAGGAAGTAAGGTACTTGTAGGACTTAGGAAGCAAGCAGGTGAGTCACCTACTTGTGTAGCTTAAATTTGCTAGCTAGATGGAGATGAGACCCAACACCGAATCTGTCCATGTCCGATAATGAATAAAGTCTGTGTTAAGGGTATAACTTTATCCCACATTTTAGCATTATAAATGGGCAATATTTACATCCCAAGATGAATAATAACAGGGCCCAAGTACATTCATGACCCACTTGAGGATTTGGGCCCAAACTAAGTGAAGGGAAAAAAGGAAAAATGGGCAGCAAAGGCCTAACCAATTGAAACCCATTTAGGCACAAATGAAAGGGCCAAGATGTTGCATCACCAGCTTGCTAAGATGTGGAAACCCAAGAGAAAGTCGGCCAAACTTGTCCCTTTAAAAGGGCTTAAAAGCAGCTCCCTAAAGCCATTTTAACTTGGACAAAAAATTTGCATTTCTAGGTTACTTTGTGCTCTCTTTCAACTTATAAAAAGCAACCCATACGACCTCACAAGGGTTCCTAAAGCAGACCTAAGACTTGAGGTTAACTGTAAGCAAAGATACTTTTGTACTTAGTATGGTTTGTTTATGATAAACAAGA